>JAVYIG010010598.1:0-67830 GCA_035222895.1 Strongylocentrotus droebachiensis | reverse complement strand
CCTATACATATACTCTGCACCAATGTCATTTTCATAAATATTAACAAGGAGCTACGTTTTCTGAGCTCAGTTTACTTCACTCATGCACAGTGGGATGTGCACTTTCACATGAAGACACTAATTATAAAACCATAATTACACATTATCAAATTCACAACATTCACTGATAGGTAAATAGGTCAAACGAGTCAATTTTACAATCATTTGTGTTCATCTTACAGGGGTCTTACATTCAGGGAGGAGTACCTCCGGACCACATCTTTGACATCAGGCTGGCATGCCCTATAATGCTTCTTACAGCCACGGCAACAAACAGAATGGTCACAGAAATACTTCAAAACCTGAATCTCCGCAGGGAAGAAGTAGAAATATTCGCCGCTATTCCCAACAGGTTGGTTATACCTTATCATCATAAGCAGTTAATGTGAATGATCATTATTAATGATTTCTTCAAGTCAATTGATCATGATCATAGTATACATACATAGTATCTACTACTGAACTTCTCTTCCCTTATTGTAATAATAATTATGTGAGAAATCTTAAAGGAAAATGAAAATCAGACAGCAAAAACAAAATAAGAATACAGCCCTGCAGGGTTGCGACTAGAACATTTATAAATAATAAATATGGTTAAGAGTGATCAGGGGTATATCAAAGATTTTAATAGGGACAGGGTTCAACAGGGGGCGGAAGGAGAACTTGCGCGCTCGCAAATCTACATTCTGCATGATACAAAATATCAGTAAAATGCAGTCAATATCTTTATGTATTTATTTATGCATTTATTAACATTAGATTATTATTATTTTTATTGTTGTTATTATTATTATTATTATTATTTTTAATTATCATTATTATGATGTCGATGACTATTATTGTTGTTACTTTCATTGTTATTATTCTCTTTCATTTAATTTATTTATTTGTTATATTTTGTTTTGTTTGTTAGGAATTCAAACATGAGTCCGGTATCAGGGTATTAGCCAATCAAAATCGCGAATTTCGAGACTTATGTTTGAGTTGCTGAATTGGTTTGATATCAGCTTTTATACCACAGGGTCCAGGGTTTCATAATTACTCGGATAGGCCCTTTTGAATATCATAAATGAATCATAAGGGAATTGACAGAACTTTAAATCGGACAGAAACCTGTGTAATACTCGTTATCAGTTGAGGCACATTAATTGTCTACAGCAGAGAGTCATAATGTCATAAACTATTAGGCTACATACGGACATTTAATGAAATCTTGTGTGTAAGGAGACTTTTAAAGGAATATATGAATAGCTCTGTGGATATGACTGAGTTCATGTACCTTTAATTGTTCTATCCACAGACCAAACATTCATCTATCAGTGGTTCCGGTGAAGGACAAGTTTGAAGCCATTGGATGGTACTTGGATGAATTAAAGGAGAAGGGTGTCGATGCTGCAAAAAACCATCATTTATGCACGGTAAATAAATTTTAAAACGCAATTTTCATTTTTCTTACGGAATTAAGTTTTATGAAGGTTTTCATTTTCAATTAACTAGTATGTCAAAACTTTAGGCGAATCTTTATGACAGCGATGCGTTCATTCTTACGTTTAACGTTTTGCAATATAAAGAATTATGTTCACATTATAAGGGGTCAATTTCATAAGGAGTTACGGTTAATCGTTACTTTGCTCAATAAACGGTTTTCCGTTCAGTTACAATTTATATCACTTTCACTATTGTTGACTGGATCTTAAAAGAGGCACACGTGGATTAGCTTCAATATCCTTAATAATGTCACTAAGTATTGTTCTTTCAGACAAATCGACCACGTTGCTGAACTCTACACATGGCTCAACGAAAGCCTCGCCGAGTCCGCCCATGCTCCAGGACCAGGGCAGTCTTGCAGTGTGGAAAGTAGACTGATCGAAATGTACCACGCATCAACGGACTCAAAGAGTCAGGAACGAATATGTCGTAACTTTTCCACCCGAAGGTTCTAAGCTGCGCTGCGTTGTAGCAACAATAGCATTCGGTTTGGGTGTCGACATCGCCGACATTGATCAGGTTATCCACTGGGGATGCCCTAGTGATGTCCTCTGCTATTGGCAAGAAACAGGCCGATGCGCGAGGGATGGAAGACCCGGAAAAGCCATTATGTATCTGCCACCCTTTTCAGTCAACAAGAGATGGGTTGATGAAGACATGAGGGACCTTGTCCAATCATCCCGCTGCATCCGGAAATCGGTGTTGAACACGCTCTTCGTGCATGGCATGGAAAAGGACAATGTACAGGTGATGTCATGCTGCTCAGTTTGCGACAGTGCTAAGTAATACGGGACCATAGCATGTATCCATTTCTATGAGTCAGTGCACAATTTAACACTGCGACGCTGTGCATCCATTCTCGTAGAAAGTGCTTTCAGCTTTTTACCAAGGTTCTTTGGATTTCGCAACACCTCTTTATGGTCGAACCCTTCAAAGCCTTTGTGTTGTCTGAAGGGCAAGTATTCAAACAGTCCAAATCCATCGTTCTCATCCACAAACAATGCAACATCTTGTTTGTATACATCCTCTGCTTTCTTCCTAGTTGGCGTCTTCATGAGACGATCCCGGCATCACTGAACATGATATCCAGGTACCTACCAAATGGTCCTGACATCTTGGCACATCTCTGCGCGTGTTTCTCAGTCACATTTCCATGAGCGAAGTCGATCATACCTGCAAAAATTGATACAGAAAAAAAAACAGTTAAAATATAATTGTTGAGAAGATCAAATCAACCTTGATTTATAATTGCATATCACGTCACCTACGCACAACGCAAAATGCGTCAAACATTGCAACTGACATACCCTTGTAGTCCATGTTAATGTGCTCAGTACAAGGTCCATCCCTATGTTTCCTCCGGGCTTGCCAGTGACATTGATGACTCTGTTCCAGATCAAATTGTTCCTGATGTCAGAAGGAGCAAATCCACCGATACCTGATGCCATGAAAAAACAATTTGCGAAATCTAAAACCAACATTTCACCAACATGACCAAGGAAATACTTTCTACTTTTCAAACCCCTCGTTCGAGGATCATTTCATGATGTTCAAAGGATCGCATGGGCACCATCCCTTTAACGTTAACTAGCTAGGTCACTATTAGTTTGAATGCACATGCCATCATTATGACCGTTCATCAGTATACACTTATTAATTGTGTGTTTGCCAGCGTCCTTCTTTCGGCAAATGGCACAAATCTCCTATCTCTTAAACAATGCTTAATCTGTTTATCCCCAAACTCACAATATGCACATCCTGGAGGATTCGTTGTCTAGTACACCTAATCACAAATGAAACGGACGTATTCTATGTGCATTTCAAGTGGAAGTGGGTCTAAAAGATGATGTGATGATGTGGCACACAGAATATATTTTTGGCACATAATAATAAGTTTATCGTGAGTGTCATGAAGTCTTGTCCTGTCAGTTATTCTCGCATCGAGTCAAATGAATATCTTATCAATGTAAAATCTTATAAGTCTTCAAATTCCAGACTCACATGCTAAAAAGTAGTGGGCATTGATGAGGTACTTTGGGTGTCTCTTTGACCAGAAAGTTATGAGATCGATTTTCCAGTCTTCAACCATGACTGGTCCATTTCCAGCCCGAACTGCTGCTCTCCTGGCTAGATGTCGCAATCCTTCCAGAACGAGAGCTCTACTGTGGTTCAGCACATGGTCGTCGTTTTGAGAATCAAGGGCGCATTCTTCACTGCAATACCACTTCTCTGCGAAGATATATATATGGAATGCATTGGAACTAATGGATTTGTGAAAATTTGTTCCCTCTTCTTATTCTAAGGTACGGTTAGGGCTAATAAGATGCTTGTATAATTTATGATCGAACCTCATCAACTAGACTTTTGACATCCATGGAAAAAATGGGAATATGGAATATATAGTCCACGAATAGAGTTTTGGCTTGCATATCGCAGATTCTGGTAGAGTTTTATCCAGATAGGGACACCAAACGTTGCAGGATTAGTTCTATTTAGTGGGTTATCCAAACTTGCTAAAATGTTAATATTTGAAATTGTGTATTTATAATATTCCTGAAACCTTGTAACTATGAACAATTACAATATTCTTACCGGGTAAGAGATCAGTCAACTGAAGACCAATGCATCTGTGGTGATACCATTCATGACCCCTGCAGTTTCCTTTCAATGCGCACTGCGCCATGTTTGTGTTGCCCTCTGGATCGACTTTCCGCTGGCACACACAGTAGATGTAACTCGGACCACTCTCACAGTCGGCGCTGCAATACCAGTCTTTCTCTTTGTCTGGAGCAGCTGTCAACCCAACACAACTAAGGTGAAACCAAGCCTTGTGACATGTTGAAACTGCAACACAGCACCATGTCGTCATTCTTTTCTGTATTAATTATTTTAAAAGGTTGGAAAAACATGTATCAGTCTTGTCGAATACAACTCAATTTTCTTTCAACAGAAGTTAGAGAAAACATTATTAAATTCATCCCCTAACTGATAGAGTGATATGTGTTTGAAGGATATCTTCTTTTTCTTCTATTGTCCACTTTTAAAATGCAACGCCCGTCTCCAAAACGAATTTGGGAGGTTTAAAATGCAGTTTAAGATAATTATGTTAGTAATGGCTTTGGAAAAAAATCGATATAGTGTACAATTCAGCTTGTAACTTATTTACCATTAGGTATGGCATTAATTGTCACTTGATTTTGGAAGCTTTTATCATATAATGAAACGGGAGCATATTCAGTTAAAAGTGCAAAAGAATAGATACTGGTACTGATGGACATGCCTACCAGATTTGCAGAGGCAATAGCCTAGTGCATCATCTGTTCCTTCAGAGGCCTCATTCTTGTATGCTTCTGCAGCTACTTGAACTGATGACTTATCGGGCTCCTGGTATATGTAGTCCACAACTTGTTGTGCCACACTCTTTACCCATTGGAGTTGTTCCTCTGTCGTTCCTTTAGCAGGGAAACTATCAGGGATGTCGTTTAGGGATGACGTTCCACAGAACTTCAATGCACAAAGGAGAGTGTACGCCTCGGTCACGAACTGCATAAATTATAAAAATGATTATTATAATGTGACTTTTAAGTTATGCTGGGATCATTCTTAAACTATCAAAACATCGTAACCCCCCCCCCCCCCCTTTCTCCTTTTACTGACATTTCCATCATCATTTTTGTCAGTATAAGCTTTAATCTTGAATAATTGTCGCCATTCCAATCCACATTTTGAAACGTCTTTCTCCAATTTCAGTTACTTGAGGGAAATTCATCAACACCCCTCCCCCCTTCACATGAACACAAGCAAAAGCAACAAACGCACACACACACACACACACACACGCACACACACGTACACACACTCACACAAATACGGCTTACCTCGTACATATCCCAGACATGCTGAACATTTTGCATCACGTCTTTTTTGAAGGAATGGTGATTGAAGTCGCATTTCAGTTGTGCAAGTGTTCCTCGTGCAGAAATACTTTGACCTCTGAAGAACACATTGTTCGAGTCCTATTATAAAGATTGGCAATATATCTGAATAACGTGATTTATGACATATTTTTCAATGATATCATTTACAAGCGATCATTTCAGTTTCTGGCTCTGACTTTGCAATTTACACGTCCTGTTTTGATTAATCGACAAATGAAGAGAATTTGACACCTAACCCTATCTTTTTATTGAACTGCAATATAATTTTTCCTAATCGACATTGTCATTCACGTTTTGAGACACAGAGCATAAAAGGTCATATAAGACGGTGAAAACTCTTTTATTTGATCAATTGTAATTTGCCAACACGTATTTACTGTGGTCCATGTAGGCATTATTTTAACAAGACCGTGGGAGGGGGGGGGGGGCATGACGCCCATGCTATTAACCCTCCAATTAAGATGATAACATGACTTTTAGACTCGAATATCATCTCACTTAAGAATTATATTGGGCTGCACCAGTGAGAATGTTCTTCCTTTCAAACTGACCTGCAATAGGAGGATCTCCTTGTGGAACTCCTGAGGTGTTGCAAAGAATGCGTCGAGTCTGTCCTCCCATCGTTCCCCGTTACTTCGCGCTCTCTGGGCGTGTAATATGCGTTCGATTGTCAGCCCGTCGCCACTGACGAGGGTCTGTGTTGGTGTTCCTTCGGTAACAGGCACATAGGTCTGGAGGCGCTCCAGGACTGAAATTGTCCCCTGCGTGGTACTAGGATTGGCGTTCACAACTCCAATTGTTACCTGTATTATAGGTAATTATTATCTGAATGTCAACATCTATTTTTCTTTGATAATATAATCTGAACTTATAGCAGTATGCCCACTATTTTCCTGGTTTCTCTCAGTATGAAGGTAGTTTAAAGTTATACTTCTAATCATTAGATATTACATTATCAACGCGAAGTGAACATTTAATTTGTCAAGTTGGTACTGGATAAACAACTAAGGCATACAATTTGAAGTACTCAAATCGGGCACTATAATTCAGATTCAAGTTAAAACAAACAAATTAAAAAAAGACTGTGAGTTGTATATTGAATAAGGCCTCTATAGCTGCACCCCTGGTCAAATTCTCACCATTTCAGACTTCTTAGCCATGGCAGCTGTTTGTGCGTGTTCTTGTGTGATGGGAAGGTCAGGAGATAAGCTCTCTAAAAAGCCCATATGCCTCCCCATGATGTTCGATACCACATCTACTAAGCGCATTCGCTGGCGGTTGAAGACTTCCGGTGAGGGCAAGAAGCTAAACGGGTCTAAGTCCTCTGCATCGCTCACTGTCGAGGATGACGAAGAAGCTGGCACCCTGTCCCTTGCCGCGTAGCACATCGTCTGAAGGAGGAATTTGTTGCTATGTGTTCTGCCTTGATGTTTTGCTTCACATCCCTTCTGCACGTTGTCAATACAGAGTCCAAATGTAGGAGGACCGGTAATGAACTTTAGCTTCCGACGTATTGTCATGCTCGGCGCTTCCTGATCAATTTAGGGAGAGAGGGATTTCGTATTATCCACATGTCAATTCATTTCAGCATAATATTAATTGAGAAGGAAACACCGATTTTTTTTTTTAGTGTTTTCGTGTTATCTAGAGTAAAAAAAAAGTCATACATTGCTACAAGAGGAAGCGGTCATTTCCTCAAACTATATCTCGATACTGCCAAGTTCTTACTAAGGGGACGAGCTGTGGGAATAAAGAGCTTTATAGATTTTAATACGAACAACTTTCAGAAAAAAGAACATAGTAGACGACTAGTATGGATGTACATAATTTTGTTAATTACTGTGAATATTCAAAATGGTGTATGACTCAAGTACACCCTATATTTCTTCACCTCAATTGTACACTTCCACTCTTTAAGTTGTTGGTCATGATTTTCCGCCATTCTATCGACATGGAACCTGACGCGCTCTGCTCCCATGGTGATGCCACTGTGATTGAGCGTCCGGAAGACTTTCTGGGACACTCCTTGGCGCCACAGTTCTATTCCCATGGTCGCCTGGACAAATTGGAAGCTGCGTGGCGAGTGGGTGTATAATGCCATGGCTAGTATAATTCCCATTCTGCGGTCGATGATTTCCTTTGCCTCTTTATCGGATAGTCCCCTTTTAATGGATAAGAAAAATAAGATCGTTTACGTTATTATCTTTCTTATAAGAAGCGTATAAAGTACTTTTCACCGCAAATTATTGCTTGGGAAACAGAATTTGGTTGTTGTACCCTCCCCCCCCCCCCAAAAAAAAAGTCCAATAACATGACACACAAAACCTCGGACTGCCAATTAAGGCTATCAGATTCGAAATATTAATTCAGTTGTTGAGTTCCTCTAACTTCTCCCGTCTCTATCTTAATGCCACAAAATCATATATTTACATAATTACGTATTGTGCGACACTAAATTGTCCTTTTGCATGTGTTTAGTTTATCTGTGTAATGTTAATTTATAATTTCTTATGTGAAGGAAAGCGCCCACAATCTCTCTTACTTTTCAATGACCCCGCTTTATCCCCCAAAGTACATAACTATGATCAGTGTGAAATGTATTCAGGTTATCACTTATCAGTACTACATGTTGTACCTCCGAGAGCCTTTCTTTCCTTTTGTTCTTCCTCTCTTGGCCCCTTTGACCGAAGGCATCATTGCCGAGATGCAACTGATTGAGAGTGGCATAATCTTCTCGGTGTCCTCTACAAGATCCTCCCAGCTGAATTCTGCGACATTTCCAATTGTCACTGGCTGGCTCAAGGCGCTTCCGGATCGCTTAATGGCTTTCACCTGATAAATACAATCAATCATACTTTAAATTGACTAAAGACATGCGAATACCACGTCGTTATTGTAGTTAAATTGTAAAGCATATGTTTGGTTTCTAATTTAGTCAAATAGTTAAATAACGTAGAAATTGAAACGTTTTCCCGACTCATGACTTGCCTGAAAATCGTTAATTTCATAAAATAATATCGTCTCGCTCTAGAAGCGTAGAAGGAAAATTGTTCAACCAAAATCGATGATACTGGTATCAATTTCTTTAGAATTACATATACACTAATCCATAAAGGCATAGACCGTGCCCCCACCCTCTAGCCTATAATAAAATTTCTTACTTCTTCCCGGATCATCTCTTGCGTGACCTGTAACAGTGCCTTCTTTGCTGCTGGATAATTCCCACATAATTGTCTGAATGCGAGGCGATATTGCGAATTTTCGACACTCGCTACAGCCCTCTCCTTTGCAGTGGTTGGTCTCGAACCAGATTCAGGAAAGAGAGACGGAAGCTCATCGTTGAGTTCAATGCTCATTGATGGTTCTGCGTCTAGAAGAGATGATGATGGCGATGATGGCGGAAGGTTTGTCTGCACGTGAGCATCTACTTGATCATTTGGTGACGATATACATCTTTCTCCTTCTGCGAATTCACCGTCACCTTTGAGTTGAGGAAGAGAAGCTTTAATAATAGTTTATTTTTCTGTGAGACATACGATGTGCTCAAGCTAATCTTGATGAATACGAATACTCCCGTGTCAAAACTTCATTGTGGAATATTTCGATATTGCTTATAAAGTGTTTAATGTTCATGTAATTATTAAGAAACAAGAAAAAAAAAGAGAAATGTATGTTGCATGCAGTTTTACTTCTCAATCCTGAACGGTTATGTATTTGGATGTATGTTACAGTGTTGCTTATCAATCCTGAACGGGAATGTACTTGGATCTAAAACTTTGTGAGCCCTAGAGTTATTTGACGAGATAAATTTTGCGCAGATGGCAACTTGCAAATGTGTAACACTTATTTGAGTAACTTTCCATTCCATTAACCGTTCTTCCGGGGAAAGAGATGCTACAGAAATAATGAATCGGGAGAAATATAATTCAGATTATTTGGGCCGGTATAATTATAGAGACCCCTCTATAAGATATATACCTATCGTTTTGCACATTTTGAACGAATTATATTTTTGCGAACCAGATTCAGGAAAGAGGAACGGGTTTTGCAGAGGTGGTTATAGAAAGAAAATACCTGGCCTCAGTATTTCTCGCGAGGGCGTGTAATCATGGTCATGTTGCACAAGAAGACATGATTCATGCGGAGTGTCCTGCGCTTCCTCCACGGATCCGTTAGGTCTTGGTGCATGGAGGTCAGGCGTCGGAAAATGCGCGGGTCGCTTTGCAGCTGGAGTTGAAAGTCCAGGTGATGAATGTTCTGGCAAAAGTGGAGAAATGAAATCATAAATGAATAAATGAATGAGAAACGGAACACGGACCATATCCTTAATTAGTTAAAAACTTCAAAATATTTTTAAAGATTATATGTTATGTTTCAAATAGCATAACATCAAATGATTTAATGTTTGGGGGTTTAAAAATTCAGAATTTTGATGCAACCCCCCCCCCCCCCTTCAAAAAAAGGCTCTTGCTCTCTCACTCGCCAGCACGCAGTATTCCCGATAGAGGGGCTGTAAACATGTAAGCCTCATGCTAGATATTTGTGGTACATGAGCATTCTTTTCTTTTTCTTCTTAACTTTCATATAAATTTGTTATATTAATACCTTCACAAATTCGTTGCAGGTACAAAAATGTAAAATAGAAGGACAGGTTTCGTAATTGCATAAGAATTTTCTGATTCGGTAACCCAATATAAAAAGTAATTCCCTGTTTCCTATGCAGAAGTACGTGAAATATCGGCTCGCTCGATGCGCTCGCTAGCACTATTAGGCTTTTTGGACAGGGTGAGTTCTCGGTTTGTGTTTATAAATCTTTATTCATAAGGCAATGCACCCGCCTCCTCATAATATAAAAAATATCCGATTTGAATTTATAAACCAACTTAAAGAATGCCTTATCTTTTACTCAGAAATATACAAATTTTATGCTCTCTCGTTGCACTCGCTCGCAATGATTTCAGACCCCTATAGTCTGTTCAGTATTCGGTTTGTCTGTATATGTCGTTATTTTAAAGACCAACCGCCCAATCATAAAACTTTGACAATGGGGATACACTTTGATTATTCAGGAAATAAATTTGAAGTATTCTATATACTGCGTAGGGTATGTTCATTTTTTTTTCAGTGTCCCTACCGTGGGAACGGGACACCTCTTCCCTCCATTTCCATCCTCCCCCACCCCCCCCCCCCCCCCCTCCCACTCAGCCGCTTCAATCGCTCCCTCGCCCCGATATTGACCATGGGCAAATCATGAACACGGATCAATGAACATGGATTAATAAGATATCGAGTAGAATATTAAATAATTTTAGATTAATTTTTCTGAAATTGTCTCACAATAACACTGCACTTCAACATTATTCTTTCCGACACTGTTTCGTATGATCATCATAGCCCTAGCCAACTCAATTTATCCCCCCCCCCCCAAACAAAAACAAAAACAAACACAAAAAATCATAATTGAGGCGTGATGCTCGTTGCCCATCACCTGTGCACCATTTCCTTAGAACAATTAAAATCCTAAAATTTTTCCAGCATAAGAAATTTAGGTAAATATATTAAAGTAGGCCTACATGATTTGGACCCTGTTTGAAATTATTATCTTTGTTTGGTTGTTTGTCAGAATAAAAACTAAGCATGGGTTTGGAAGAGTGGTGTACTGATGAAAGGGTCCAATTAAATTTAGCTGTATATAGTGCCATACTAGAATTCATGGGGGAGGGGTGGTCGAGAGCAAAATAGACATTAATAATCGGATCATGTTTTGAGGAGATGCCGGATTTGGGCAGATCTGGATTCCTACCATATTCCTCCGACTCTTCATGTACTCGTTGAGGACTTTGTCCAGGGGATCCGGCTTGATGCAGCGTCCGTCGGGCGGTCCTTTTCCTACTCTGTACTGGCCTTGTTTGACTGACGAGGAACCTGTAGCACCGTCTACAAATAAAAACATTCAGTTCATAAAACGAAGGTGGCTTCCTAAAAATAGCCGTGAATGTTCTTGGCGAGGTGGTTGTTTTGACTTGATGACGATAAAAGCCTTTGTTTTTTGGTGTAAAATTTTGTTTACAATTGATGCAAGAAGAAATAGTTCCCTCCATTTTAGCCTGCAGCAGACGACAAGCTTTCCGTAACACATTGAACGCACACGTGCTCGCACTTCCGGTTGCGCATGCGCAATACGTATGTTTCGTGAAGCTACTATTTTGGAATTTTAGTGCGATCACCAAGGACCAAGTTTTAGGTTAATTTGTTGCATTAAATCAGTAAAACCTCACTATCAGATATCAAGAAAGATGACAATGGATGCGCACAGCAACGTGGCATAGCCAAATGTGAGTATAGTTCCAAAATAATTAATTGCGTTAATTTAAAATGTTTTTTTTAAATGTAGAAATTCTAGAATTGGCCGTTCACTGTACTGGCGGTATGGGAGGAGGTCAGACGCCGTGCTACGCACGGCGTCTGGTCAGGCTAACATCGATCCAGATCTGAAGCCAGATCAGCTCAGCTCAGAACAGGAGAAAAGGTTTATTTTGCTGCAAAATGTCTCGCCTGATAAGAGCTATGATCATGGGACCACCCGGATCAGGGAAGGGCACAATGTCATCTCGGATAGCCAAAGAATTCAAGCTGAACCATCTTTCAAGTGGAGATCTTCTTCGGAGTCAGATTCAACAGCAGACAGGCAGGTGGTTCTCCGTTTGAAGCCGTGCAGAGGCGGGTCTGGCAAAGGGGGGCGGGGGGGGGGGGGGGGGGAGTTCTTGTGCAGTGTCTACTCATGTCCATGTTGAAAGAAAGAAAAAAAGGAAGATAATAATAATAATAACATCTCAGACTCAGAGACTCAGTAGACCTCGAACTATAAGTCTTTGTTTTTAGGAAAAATACCACAAAAAAGATAAGAAAATTGACACAAAATTGGTAAGAAACATAGCTAGATCTACATAGATCTAGACCTAGATCTAATTAACAATTTTTAAAGGTACTAGTACTACTAGACTTCTATGTCCCTTTTGCAGCCAACCTCAAATTCTGTAGAACTTTGCAGGAATTATGAATATGTCATGTACTATGTAGAGATCTATGTCCTATTTGTGAAATATAAACATTAGCAGTGTCCTCATATTCAAATTATGCAAGGAAACCTGTTTACTTGCTAGACTTCACTGTCTGACACTATTGAGTGACTGACTGGTTTTTTTTTCTTCTTTGGTAATAACATACATGAAAAGAGTTGTAAAGGGTACATGAGCATTTGTCTACATCAATAACCCACTTCTTGTGATGGCCAAGATTAAACTGACTGAATCTTTGCGCAGCATAAAACGTATGACCATTCGGTACAATTGTCTGAAAATCAAGACTATTACCTTTGGGCTCTATAGCCCTAAAGTCGATTTGACAACTAATAGTCATTATTTTACCACTTGAAGACATTTTCAAGCCCCACCTTTTTTAGGGAAGTTCTAAATTAGTATTATCTTTCAAATGCAGTTGGAATTTAGCTTTTTCATTTTGTTGGCCTTCAGATGACCATTTTTTGAACAATTGATAAGGATTTAGTTGATTTTTGGTATATTTTTGTAGGGTATCTCCACGCCAGAGTTACGGGTCAAAGTATGGATATGATTCTGAATTAGCGCCGATATTTTTTAAATTTTTTTTTCTCTTGTATTTCTGGGCCCGTTCTAATAAAGAGTGATTGATTAAAATTATCAATTACAATTCCTATCTCTATAGATTATAGACTCCATAGTCTATACTGTATAATAATAATAGTCTAGACTAGTCTCACATACCAATTCAATTAACTTTGTTTAGATTTAGGTGCGATTGATTTGAATTAATTTTGGATCAATCACAACTCTTTATAATATTATTAATAATTGTTATTGTTTCTTGTGATTTCTTTTATAGCTGTTGGACTCCTAGCCAAGCAGTTTATTGATAAAGGAAGTCTCGTTCCAGATGATGTCATGGTTAAGCTCATCACACATGAGCTGAATGGACTACCACCAAATTGGTTATTAGATGGTAATAGCTATTATGTATGTAATTATAATGACAATTAAATTGTTATAAAATTAATAACAATAACAACCTAAAAGTAATAATAATAACAATTATAATGATGATAACAAAAATAAAAATAATGCTAATGAATAAATGATATATTAATGATAATATTAATATTAATCAATAAAGGCCTACAATTACAAAGGTACAAACTTATGGTCCAAACCTTTGGTTAACTCCATGGTCCATTTTTCTGAAACATCTGTGTAGAATTAGAAAGCATTAAAAGTAAACTGTATTCCTAATTTTCCAATAAAAACTTCCTCATTTTAGCTATGGAAGGCTAGCAATTTTTAATTGTATTTATTGAATGTGCTTTTCATTGACTTTTCCTGTTTTCATTCCTTTTGCACCTTATAAATAGGTTTCCCACGAACTGTGGCACAAGCTGAAGCCTTGTCAAAGAATCAGCAAATTGATACTGTTATGAACCTAGATGTGCCCTTTGATGTCATAGTTCAGAGGTTAGAATGGCGGTGGATACACCCAGGGAGTGATCGTGTGTATAACTTGGACTGGAATCCTCCCAAAGTACCTGTGAGTTTAAGATCATTAGTTGTAGTTTCTCTCTCTCTCTCTCTCTCTCTCTCAAAGTGCCATATCAATTGACTTTGGCGATCATGCAGGCCAGCAGTGGTAGACCATGTTAACAATTATCGTGTGGAAACTTGTTAGAAAGAACTCCAATTTAATGAAATTCATGATAATACAAGGTAATTTTGCTGGTCCCAGCTCTTATTTTCTTTTTACTTGTTTGCCCCAATATAACAAGATACCTAATTTAGCAAGGTAATTATCATTTTAGTTATCATTGAGTTTCCTTTCCCTAAATAATTAACATTGTATATGTATATATTTACTTAAATGAAATGATCATAAAATGCTCTGCTAAATGGTGCTTGACTGAATTCTTCTCTTCTTAAATGTGTATATCTTATGAAAGTGTCCAGTCACTCCAGTGACACAATAAAGATGACCATTTCTGTATAGTTTCATTGCTAAAGGGTTGGTCCATACTGTATACCTCTTATGTCATAAGAGATTAATGTTATGTCAAGCGACATTCTTTTACGTACCAAGATATGTTTTTACAAAATGTTTCACCAAAGCTGAAGTTCAGCACTTGTTAAGAATTAGAATGAGCCGCAGATAAAACTATAAAAGATGGGAGGCTTGATGGCTCAGTGGTAGAGCAATATTTTTGTAACCCGAGGGCTCCAGGTTAAAAATTTGATTTGCTTGTGCCCTTTTGTAACGCACTAATCATCATTACCTCGGAGAAGATCAAAGCCGTCTGTCCCCTGTTTGCTTACTTACAAGCATACACATGCTTTCTAAACATTTGGGTCAAACAAACAAACAAACAAATCATTACTTGATTAAGTGTAAAAGTATATGATTGGAAGAACAGGTAAATCTAAAGCCGGCTGAACGTTACCTGAAGCAAACTGAACTGATGAATCCATAGAGGTCACTGAACCAATATGTTTTAACCCAGAGCAGCCAGTACAGTGACTCCTTATTTAGAGACAGTATTTTATGTCTTTTTGATGCTAGGAATTAATAACAAATAAGCAGAAAGAGCATCAATCTCATTTACAATCCATTTGTAATGCAGCACATCATGCCAGAGTAAAAATAATTTAATGATAAATAATCATTAAAGTCTCTAAATCAGCGATGCAGTGGAGAATTTAAAATCACTTACTTTACATTTAACGTGATCGTTTTGTTTAGTTTAAGGATGATAAAACAGGAGAGGATTTGGTTCAGAGAGAGGATGACAAACCAGAGACAGTAAGAGCAAGACTTGATCTTTATGAACAACTCACAAAACCAGTCCTAGAATTCTACAGGTATGATCATTTTTATTTCTTTTTCATTCGAATTTTAAAAAGCATATGTGCTAGAAAATAATTGATAAAAGTAGATGACACCAATGTACTAGAATGAAGCTGGGAGTTGATTATATTTTTGTTTAAGTTCTTAAACATGAACATTCATAATCTTTTTCTCAACTCAATCAAATTATTTGGCTGTAATGTATTCTATATGAAAATTACCTTGTATACCTCAAGGCTCGTGCTAGTTATCAAAAGTCCCAAATAATCATTTCCGTAACTTTTTCTGTTGTTTAGATCAGAAACTGCCATACAGACCTGTAGATAATTTGATGATCTGACTTTAAAATCAAGCGTTATTTATTTGTTATTATACTTTTATTTCAACAGGGTGGTCTCATTTCAAGTCCATTTCTGGACCTGCTCTCCCACAGATCTTCAATGACCTTCTAAAGTCTAAATCTCAAATCTAAATCTCTTTTGATTACCGGTAGGCTTTGTTATCCTCCTCTTATGTTTTAAAATGTTATACATTTCTTCTTTCTTTTCTTCCTCTAGATCCAAAGGGGTTTTAACAGAGTTCCACGGCACAGAAACCAATCAGATCTGGCCTCATGTCCAAGACTTCTTATCAGGTCTTCTCCAACATCCTACCAAGCAAAGTGAATGAAGGGAACAGATCTACTTCCATTTGACAAGAAGCAGCTTGTTTGAGTATTACAGCAATATTGAAGGTAATCTACAGACCATACATAACATACAGGATGGGGTCC
This sequence comes from Strongylocentrotus droebachiensis, assembly GCA_035222895.1. Lineage (NCBI taxonomy): Eukaryota > Metazoa > Echinodermata > Echinoidea > Camarodonta > Strongylocentrotidae > Strongylocentrotus > Strongylocentrotus droebachiensis. The sequence continues at coordinate 51,672 of JAVYIG010010598.1, read as the reverse complement.
AAGACATAATGTATAGTGCAGTACCTCTATTTTTGAGAAATCACTAACCGCATAAAACAATCTGTTTTTATTCACAATATATCTTTTTAAGAGTTCAGAAAGTGAAAGTGACATTTCCATGTGGTGATTTTTATATATTTTATTTCATACCAGAGCTCTTTTAGCGAATTTACTCTACTTCCCATTATATCATTCCTCCCCATACCCCCTCCCCCACACTTTTTGTAACACATTCAAGGCTCCCTGGTTTACCTGTTTGCTCATTTAATCATGTCACATACCGGTACATTTCATTTCAAACAAACATCAAGGATTATTTGATTTTAGTTTTTTAATCAAACTAATCATGGAAATTACATTTACAAAAATTGTATCTTTGTATTTTATCTGTTCTTCATGAGATTTGCTTTTATGTGAATATGGGAAAAGAGTAAGCAGTTTTAAAGAGACTTAGTTTGACTTGTACAGCGTTTAAGGATGTGAGGTGCTCTCGATTTTCTTGTTCTTTGCCAAAATTTTGTATTAGCTATCGAAATGCCAAAAAGACACTGCCAAATTTCTGCAATGTACTCTGTCCTAATGAGTTTTCCTAATCCTGTGCATGCTTTTTAGTTATTTCAATGGCTATGTACATGTAGAATGCATTTTGAGAATGTATTTCGGTACATGTATGAATACTTTTACATGTATTTTGCAGCTTATATTAGTGGACTTTCTTAGTAATGAAGTGAAAAGAATATTCTTTTAGAATGTACAACTGTATTTGATTAGTAGTGCTTTGTGAGTTTGTAGTTTGTGATTATATTATACTTTCTTAGATATTCCACGAGTGTTAGCATTCCAGTTGCAGATTTTGTTTCATGATGTATTCCGATACCTTTTTATTTTAGATTCATTTGAAATAGCATACTGCTTCATTAAGGAGAAAAATTGATAAAGCATGATTTTTAAATGTATTTGTACATGCAATTATCATAGCTAGCTGCAAACCATTCCTATTTCTGAGGAATGATTCCTATTTCGCCTTCAAATTAATGTTAGAACCTAGATTTATTTCTCTTTGTTTTTAAACAAGTATGCAAAATGGACTATATTCCTAATTTTGCGTTGAGAGATACCTACTGTAGTTTTTGCAGGAACGGCTGCCAGCCTGCCAGGTATGAATTAAGTGATTTGTGATGCATATACATGTCGCTATGTGTTGTGAAAAAATATATGTTGCAATAATTTTCTTAAAGCACAACTGTCTATTTTAAAGTTGGTGTGATTCATTGTTTTGATTTGAGTTGGACGTCTAATCCATCAGAATTTTTATTTTATTTTGAATATCAAGATCCACTATCAACTCATGTATTTTAAATGCAATTGTACAGAATGATAATGGGAATCTGTTTCTTTCCTTGTCAACTACTATTTAAAGTAGCATGCCAGGTTAAATATATTTGTGTTAAATATTTTTTGATAGTGTAATGATTAAAATGTCATAATTTTCATTTCAATTTGCAGCTGACTTAATTAAATAAGTAAGTAAATATACTAAGCATTGTTAATTTTTTACTAATATGTGCCTTAAAAAGTATTGATTATTCCATTTTGTGAGTTATGTGATTTTCTTTATATTTTATTCTATAAATTCAATGTAATTGTTAGATTGTGTGTTAGGTTATGTTGCATTTAAGTAATGTAAATGTAAATACAAATATCGATGTAAGATTCCACTATTTGATCCAGAAGTACACATCCGTTTCTTAACATTTTTAAATCTGAAAGTATTTTATTTTAATAAAAAATGTTCATGTGATGTATGTGCAGTATTTAGAAATCATGATCTGTCCATTTTGTGTAATTAGGCCTAATGGTACATACACTTGGATTTTTGAAGTACATGTATGTATTTTTTTTTAATGAATAATTATAACAGTAGGCCAACATGTATAAGTGTATTTAATGAATGAAATAATGGGCTTATACATGTAGTCGTGAAGCCAGCCAAAGTTTTACTTCTGGAGAATTTTTTTTTAGATGAACATCTATGTGCACCATGTATCAAAATGTTATTGAATTATTTTTGTTTTGATTTTATATTGTTAACATGACTATGAAGATGTAAACCTAGGCTTATTCTGCTATTCCATGTCCCCATTTTAGTGATGTGCTATAACAGTACATGTGTATGTTTGATGGTGCCAGCAGTCTGCCAGTCAAATTGATTGGCTGCTGTTCATATAATATTAAACATATGATCTATTTAGATGATTTAAGAATATAATCATTTTGCAAACAAAGACGTTCCTTGCCCCCTTGTATACTTTGTATGTCTTTGAATTATTTTTCAATTTTAGTATTGTATATGCATGTATTTTGATACGTTTGATAAACATCAAGAAAGCGAGTAAGTTTTTGGTATTAAATACAGTAAGAAGGCAAAAGGGGGAGACAACAAATGTACATGTATAAGAGAGAGAGAGAGAGAGAGAGAGAGAGACAGGGATAGCACTTACCAGAATATATCAGAGAGACTGAAGCAAGTTCTTTTGAATAAACTAAACAAGCAACAAAATATTTGAGAAGTAGGTTTTTCTTTTATTACTAAAGTGCTGTACATATTCTATAAATTGAGATTTTTGCATACAATTGCACTTTGTGACACACTACAACTTGACATAGCCATGCATTATTAGTTGGATTAGGAATATTTTTTATTTTCACGAGCTATTAATCTACATGTTAGTACATGAAATTCTAAATGAATAGATTGTGATTATTACAATAATTGACATACATTTTCATATGTTCAATAAATCTTATCCCTCAACATCTTAAGTTGTAATACCGTCTGTCTGGAGCAGAAAGGGAGTTAACTCATCTACTTTAATACAGAGTTAACAACCTTCTTGCTCTGAACAGATACAAAATGAGGCTCTAAAGCCAGAGGGACTTTCTGTCACATCTTGGGGCTTTTTGTTTGTTCTCCTGGCTCTCAATGGACAATATCCAAATCACAGTGATAATCACACAGTAGTGATGTCTTGTACATGTACACTATATGATTAATTACAGCAGACACTGCAACCATGAAGTAAAACCACAAAATGTTGTGAATCTGCAAGTGATTGTCATAAAGGGTACATGAACACTTTACGGTTCATCAAAGCATAGGCTACAAACCTGACGTAAAGCCACAAAGAAGTTGCAAGTGGTTCACATTCCCATTCACAAAAGTTAAATGCCGCAAAATAAACGAATCACTACTGATATTAATTTCACAAGTACCAGTATCTCTTATTTGTAAAAATCAATTTTGTTTTTTTTCTTCTTCAGTATTCTTACAATACAAATACACATTTTCTTAATAATAATAATACTGCACTCGTGCAGCAATACATGGAATAAAAGAATTGGAAGTCTGAGGCAATGATAAATGGCAAGCGCAAATAATAATCAAAATTGTGACCACGATGCTTTGTAAATAGAACAAGGTATATTTTCATATATTATCCACCACGCCATCAAATTATCCTTGTAAAACAAAATAAATAAACACAATAATTGCATGGTAGAGCTGCAAGTACATTACTCTTAGTAAAAACCAAGCAAAGAAATGTTCCTACTGATGATCAGTAAAGTAAAAGAAATATAAATAAATAACAATGGGACTATATACACTAATAACTCTATACATCAAATTATATTGATAAACAAAATGTGAACTGTGATCCATGCCTAGATCAATCAATCAAAATAGTATATTTATTGAAAAAAGTAGTGATATAATTCATCGGTAACCCGACACATGCTCCGCCGACGATTGCTCCGCCGACATTTACTCCGCAAAACGCGACAATTGCTCCGCGACATTTGCTCCGCGACATTTGCTCCGACGTCAAATGCTCCGCCGACAGGTGCTCCGCCGACAGTTGCTCCGCCGACAGTTGCTCCGCCGACAATTGCTCCGCCGACAGATGCTCCGCCGACAATTGCTCCGCCGACAATTGCTCCGCCGACAATTGCTCCGCCGTCAATTGCTCCGCAAAACGCGACAATTGCTCCGCCGACATTTGCTCCGCCGACATTTGCTCCGCCTGAAGCGACACTTGCTCCGCCGACATTTGCTCCGCCGACAATTGCTCCGCCTGAAGCGACAATTGCTCCGGTGACATTTGCTCCGCCGACATTTGCTCCGCCGACATTTGCTCCGCCGACAATTGCTCCGCCGACAATTGCTCCGCCTGAAGCGACAATTGCTCCGCCGACATTTGCTCCGATGACATTTGCTCCGCCCAAAAAGTGTCCCATAAACTACAAATGCTACTAGTACTACGACAAATGCTTCGCCGACAATATTTTCTTTACATCTATTTTTTTCGTTTCTTTTTTTCTTCTTCATTTCTGAATGCATTTCTTGAAATAATGTAGATGAAATGAAATGAATGAATGTTGATGAAGTGGGAGGAAAAAGGAGTTACCTAAAAGTCATTTCGAATATACTGAAATAACTTTCCATCTATCACTGTACGTCCCATATAATGTATACTAAACACTCATTACATGTCGTGGGAAGTTTTTAAAAAAAAGTAGAGCAGCAAGCCACATTCCCCAATACGCGCATACCTCCTAGTTAATTTCAAGTAGCTCATCAATATGTAATACCTGAAATTACCTCGATCAATGCATCTTACTAGGTAAAGCATTATACAATGTAATAGGTCATCATGGAAGTTTAGGGGGATTTACCAAGTGTTGATCTTTTTAAGAGTTTTATAAAGAAACGCATAGATATTTAATATTTCTCAGCGAAAAAAAGGAACAAGCTTGTTTCGCATTTTAAGAAATGGCGATTTGACTTATGATACTCATGTTGATTTAACTTTTATTCCTGTGCCCCCTCACTCCCCTTTATGCACTGGAGTTCAAACTATGATATATATGTGTACAGTGTATTTTTTTTTACTATAATGTTTTTTTTTTATAACTTTCTTGTCCTTTCATTATTGTTAGTTGTTCTTATACATATTGGTTTTTTTGTTTGTCTAATTATTACCAATGACTTGTAAATATGTAATTTGTATATGATTGAAAATTTAATAAACACACAAATATAAAAAAAAAAGTTTAGAAAATAAGGGCACTTATATACGTAAGGAAGAGAACCCATTCAGACGGGAAAATGAGATGGCAGCCTTTCTGCTTATTCACATTTATACAAATCATTTTGTTGCAGTTTGATGTTAGTTCTTCATGATAAGCCAATTGCTCTTCTTCCGGTGGCTTCGTGAGTCCCTTAAATTATTTAGTGAAAACAAAGTACTCGAATGAAACGGAGTGTTTTGCACACTAACATATATATATTAAAGCTACATACACTTAACTAAAGGAAAGAAACCTTTAGAAAATGGACTGGATATTATTGAAAATATTATTCTAAACAAGAATGTACTACATGATTGTATTACTTTACGTTTCAATTTCACGAGAGAAATAGAACTCGAGAGGGGGAGCAGAGAAGAAGTGATGGAAATGAAAGAAGACTAATAGCATGAGAGGAAAGAAAAGAGCAAAGAAGACAAGAAAACGGTGTAAACAGGAAAAGGAGGAGCATGGGAGAGAGAGAAAGAGAGAGAGAGAGAGATAGCCTAGAGCTTTGGATCAGCTAATGAGTAATACATGAAACAGATTTTGAGCGGAGTAATTATCTTTCGCCGGAGAACTTGCGTAAGGAGCTATAATTTTATTTTTTTTTTTTTTAAATCAAACATTATGGGGAATAGCAAAAAACGGTTGTCTTTTTTGCTCTTTTCTTTCCTCTCATGTTATTAGTCTTCTTTCATTGAGGTAATTTCAGGTCTTACATATTGATGAGCTGTTTGAAATTAACTAGGAGGTATGCGCGTATTGGGGAATGTGGCTTGCTGCTCTACTTTAAAAAAAAAAAAAAAAATCCCATGACATGTAATGAGTGTTTAGTGTACATTATGTGGGACGTACAGTGATAGATGGAAAGTTATTTCAGTATATTCGAAATGACTTTTAGGCAACTGCTTTTTCCTCCCACATTATCAACATTCATTCATTTCATTTCATTTACATAATTTCATGAAATGCATTCAGAAAATGAAGAAAATAAGAAAGAAACAAAAACAACCCGTGAAAAAAAAATATTGTCGGCGAAGCATTTGTCGTAGTACTAGTAGCATTTGTATTTAATGGGACACTTTTTGGGCGGAGCAAATGTCGTCGGAGCAAATGTCACCGGAGCAAGTGTCGCTTCATGCGGAGCAAATGTCGTCGGAGCGATTGTCGGCGGAGCAAATGTCACCGGAGCAATTGTCGCTTCAGGCGGAGCAATTGTCGGCGGAGCAATTGTCGACGGAGCAATTGTCGGCGGAGCAATTGTCGGCGGAGCAAATGTCGTCGGAGCAATTGTCGGCGGAGCAAATGTCACCGGAGCAATTGTCGCCGGAGCAATTGACGGCGGAGCAAATGTCGGCGGAGCAAATGTCGGCGGAGCAAGTGTCGCTTCAGGCGGAGCAAATGTCGGCGGAGCAAATGTCGGCGGAGCAATTGTCGCGTTTTGCGGAGCAATTGACGGCGGAGCAATTGTCGGCGGAGCAATTGTCGGAGGAGCAATTGTCGGCGGAGCATCTGTCGGCGGAGCAATTGTCGGCGGAGCAACTGTCGGCGGAGCAACTGTTGGCGGAGCACCTGTCGGCGGAGCATTTGACGTCGGAGCAAATGTCGCGGAGCAAATGTCGCGGAGCAATTGTCGCGTTTTGCGGAGTAAATGTCGGCGGAGCAATCGTCGGCGGAGCATGTGTCATGGAACCCCCGCAACTTTATATTGGTCTAAACTGGGCTGATTACTTATCATGAACAAGTACATGTACATTTCTAATGGAATAAAATGCAATGAGGTGGAATAATTTCATTGGAATATATATTAGAAAAAAATATTTAGAAATATCATAATACCATATTTTATCTAACTCTATTTCATGTTCAGCTTGCTTATATATTTCCTGTTGACCAACACTGAAACATCTTATAATTTTCAAAAATTATACATCAATAATTTATTAATAAGATTACCTTTGTATAATATGAAGATCAGTAGAGAATTCAGTTGAATAGTAATATAAAAAGTACAATTTTGCCTGGTTTCAATAATTAATGACCTATTGCAGTAGTTCAAACATAATTTTGATGGAAAATTTGCTAAGGGAATTTTTCATGCACCCGTGTTTTAGAGGCAAATGGTTTTAATCCATCTCTCCCCTGCGGTAAAGACACCAAAATGACCAATACAACTCTTTAGGATTTACATAATTGTATTACTATTTTGTCTTAAGTTGCAGAGACAGGGGAATTCTACGTGTAACCCTACCATTTACATGGCCACATTCTACTTTTCCATGTCTTGAATACTTAATCCTCTGCGAAATATCCTGCATATATATATAGAAAAAGCACTACGCAGACTTTCCTCTCTTATTAGACATGCAACTTCACAGTCTCTAGCTACTTACAATATCATATTTCCTGCCCAGGCATTTTTCACTAATTTGAGCAAATCAGATGCAAAATCTGTACTATATTGGAGAAAAAAATAAAGACCCTCAATTGCTGAGTTCTTTGAATATTTCATGTTGTAGCATAAATATTTTATGCATAGAACATGTCGCCGATTACAAATAATGAAAATTATATATTCCTCTTCTTCAACATTAAATCTCTGTTCCTACATTAGATTAATTTACTAATCAATTACAAATTGCAATATAGCTGAAGCATAAGCCTCGTTCTATTGCTATCATAAAATTGTGTAACAGTAAATATTTTCTTTTGCATAGACATACTGGAAATTCTTGGTAACAATAGACTTCCTGACAAGGCCATTACAACATTAGAGACACACATGTTCATGTATACATGTATACCATAAATCAATATACACGTACATAGTAAATGGGCACAGATCAAACAAAATATGATCTTTTACATGGTTTCATCTGAACTTTGCTCAACATGCTCCAATTGATAACATTAATTTGAATGCCATTAAAGACACTATCAATACTGATAAATACAGTTAGCTGTTAGATACCTACAAAGAACATGATTATCCAGAGAGAAATAATCTGTTTTATATATCTGACTCATCAAGGAATTTGAGGCTGTATATGCGTTTATCATCGGCTTTGTACGATAGCTGCACGCATCCTCGACTCCAGTGCAGATAGATCGCATAATAAGCTCATGCGCATGCGTCATTTGTATACTATCAATCAGATGATAGGATTACATGTAAAGGCCTTCAAATTATGTTCATGATAAACACATCTTCTATATGACTGACGCTTTGTAATGCTACTCCAAGAAATGGTATTTGGAATCCCTACACCCTAAAGGATGTATTTGAGGGAAGAGTGGAAGGAAGTAGACCAAGAGGGAGACCCAGAATCAACTGGAAAGAGAATGTCAAGAACTGGAGTGGACTAAAACTGCAAGTGTACACTAGAATGGCAAACGATAGATGTAGAGTGAAATGGAGAGATGTTGCAATCAACCCCCGAACCGGGAGAAGATACTTACATAGATAGATAGATAAATAGATAGACACCCTCTCATCAGGCAGTCATCCTTGTGATAGTCCCAAGACTCCCAACAAGGTATTCAGGTTTGACAAGAGGAGCGTGAGACCCTCTGTGAGGCAGAGGTATTAAACCTCTAGGGGTGGTATTCTTGAAAGCGGACTAACTTTAGTCCATGGTTTAATCTACCGACTAAGTATGGAATGCTATGTGTCCATATGAATATGTTTTTGAACAATTTCATCTGTCACTAAATTAAAATAAGATGTAATAACATAATTAATAAACAATAATATAACTATCATATAATTATATCATCATGGTAATTTAGGGTCATATCAAATTCTTCAAAAATATATTCATATAGACACTTGGCTTTCCATACTTAGTTGGTGGATTAAACCATGGACTTAAGTTGATCCGCTTTTGAGAATACCCCTCTAGATTCTACAATGTCTCGCTGTTTCTGACGATATTGCTTGACTTCAGCACCTTCTTATGGTCCCAACAATGGTTGGTTACATTTGGAGATAACAGGGTCAGTGAAGTGATAGTATTGACCTTCTAGAATCTACAATGTCTCATTGTTTCTGATGCAACTGCTTGAAGATCTTCATATATTGGGACCCCACTGGCCAATCTTTTTGTCGTCAGTATGTTCTCATTGTCCTCAACGAGTTGCTTGCATGTGAAGACAAGACAGTCACTGAAGCTGCTATACTAGAATCTGCAATGTCTTACTTTTCCTGTTGCAACTGCTTGAAGGACACACTAGGAATTGAGACCTTTCTAGCTACTCTCTGATATCAGCACCTTCTCATGGTCCGAACAAGATGGATGAATAAGGAGATTCAGGGGTCCGGGGACGGTGAAGTATAGTATTGACTTTCTAGAATCTACAATACCCTGCTGAGTATCCAGGAATTGCGACCGCTCCTGCCAGCCTCAGCATCTTCCAATGGGCCTGTTGAAATGGTATCTTGGAGAATGGGGGGGGGGGGGGGGGGGGGAAGGAGAGTAATGGTGTTGACCCTCTAGAATCTACAATGTTTCTAATGCTATGGCTTGACGCGCTATTTAGGACTCGCGACCCTTCCCGCAACCTCCACAATTATGGTATTGACCCTCTAGTATCTACAATGTCTCGCTGTTTCTAATGCTATGGCTTGAGGCGCTCTTAGGGACTCGTGAGCCCTCCCGCCGACCTCCACATCTCTTGATGGTCCCGGTGAGATGATTCTGCTTGACGATGAGGGGCATGAGACGGTCGGTGAAGCGGTGGTAGTTCCTCTCCAGCTCTCGTTGGTACTCTCTCTGGTCATGCATGATCAGACTCTTGTTCTTTCGCAATGCATCGCCACACCTGTAGAAAATGATGAGCAACATCATTGATTAGTCACCCGTATTTCCTGACATGAACATTCATGCTTTATTAATCACTTGTGTTTCATAATACTTTAATTTATGCCTTTTGCAAATAATTTGGTTTTGAATGCATAATATGTACATTCACTCAATTGAAAAGCACCCATTTAAGGAGATACGTGATCATATGAAATCAATATCGTCTGCTCAAAAACTGAAACTCATTTTGTACACACAAGACAAAGGTCTACAGGTGATGGGTGAGGGCTGAAAATGAGGTGAATGTATCCTTGGTTATTTCATTGTAATAGGACAATAAAGAAAGTTCATACAGGACAGTTTGATTTTAAGCACTTCTGCAACATCTTAGACTACCCATGATCAGAACAATGCACATGTTTAAATTTTTGAACAAAAATGATTTTGGGATTGCTTCAAAAACAGATCACAATGTGTGTGGTGGGCTTAAAGTTAAAAACTTACTTCTTTTGTAGATCTTTGAGGCAAAGCCGAAGTGTGTTGTGGTGCTTGTCCAGAGGTTTTTCAATGTCAAGGAAAATCTGTGCTACCTCCATTGGTCCCTGATAAATGACAAACAAAATAAATGAAACATTATGAATACTCAATAAACAAAGTAATACAACAAACATGGAAAAAATTACACACAAAATAATACAACAGAATGCTAGCAACTTTGAAGCTGGAACCTGATAATAACAAACACACAAAGGACTAACTCCATGCACCGAGGCAAAGATTGAAACTTTGCCTCAATTTAAGCAGCTTGCCAGATTATGGGCAAAATGGCTAACAATATATGCCACATCTTCAACGGAAAGGACTATCTGGGCCCTGTTGCATAACAAACTTGCTACTGATGGTAATTTTGCCATCAATATTAACAACTATGGCAAGATCACTCAACAACCAATCAAATCAAGGTTTCCGTGAAAGTTAATATTAATGGCAAAGTTAACATCAATGCTACATATAAGTATTATGTAACAGGGCCTAAGTCCTACCAGGTAAAAGTGGCAGTGACGCATACAAGCAAAGGACTAATTCTATGTACTTTATAGGCAGAGCTTAGACTTCTAACTTTCACAAATACAGCTAAACGACTTACTCTATGGAGTTAGGCATGGTTTAACTCTTTTCCTGCCATAATGAATACTGCCCAGTGCCACAGGGCTAATCCCCATTGTGCCAAGCCACAAATCCCCCCTGTGCCAAGTTTATTTTTAGATAATCTGATAATCTTATGGCACGATATGAGTTAAACCTCTCCCATGTTAGGCAACTTTCAAGTGTACAAACTAAATTACTAACTCCACGATAGGGTAAAACCTGGTTTATAATTTAGGCAACTTTCAAAATGATAGGGCAAAATGACTAACTCTACGTACCTAGGGATTTCAAACTTTTAAATAGAATGTAGGCGATGTAGATCATCATTCCTACCTGGTTAACAGTGGTACCAATACATCCCTGGAGAACCATCTGAAGCATCTTGGCATCCGTTGGCTCGTGGAGGGTAGCCACTTCCAGCTCGTTGGTTTTCTTCTGGATATCTTCAATGGCCACCTCGACAGGGGATAGCACAATCTGTCAGGGATGCAATATATTGTCAAAGAGTGAATTAATGTTTACAGAGAAGGTCGAGGTCTGATGAAAGTAAAAATAATTTGATAGCAAGCTTTATCTCTCTTTGTATGTTAGTTTGAATTTATACCGCAAAATGGAATAATCAGCTCAAAGGTTTGGACAATCTTTCCCAATTAAGAGATTTAGTTTTCTCAACGTAATTTCTAACTTTCACATACCATGATCAGTACTCTAACCCTGATCGCAAAACTGGGTAGCATTTGAACCATAATCATGCAAAAATCACATCTTTTACAACTACATTTATTTCTGAAGGGATTATACTGAATTATAATATGATGACGTGGATCCTAGTCAAATGATTGGTTGAGGGCATACACGTGACCAGGTATTTATCAAATGCTAATGACTGATCATTAGTAAAATCATGTTATAAAAATTCATTTTATGAAACAAATAAAACATAATCTTATAAAACAAATAATACACATCATTTTGTTCAGGTAATGTATTAGTGAAATTTCCCACACTCGGTACCTTAAAAACAGTCCAAACACCCTTTGCTATTGCTTTGGGCGTGTTAGGCTGTTCCAAAGGTACCTTGTGAGGGTAATTCTTAGTAATGCCCTCACTGCTGTGTATTATTTGTATATTCTTCTTTCTATATAATGCTGATATAACGTTTAATGAACAGTTTTGGTACATGTACTACAAAGGAAAATTTGAATGAAGCTTCTTTAATATACTCTTCATAAATCGTAAAACCTTTCAGTGAGTTATAATAATTCGTTTTGAAGGTAGTTTACTGACCTCTTCTTTCTGTATAATGGTGACTCTTGTCTTGATATAAGGGAATGAATGTGAGGTGGTGAGGATGGTCTTCCTCTTGCACTGGTCCTTCAGCTCTCCATGGGCGCGGCCTTCCTTGGTGAAGGGTGTGGCAAACATGAAACGCTCTGAAAAAAATGAAGATTGTATTATGATCAGCAAGATTTTGAAGACAAGCAAAAACTATAAAGCTGCAAGAACAATCTTAACTTGTTGACAGGTGTGGCAAAAATGAAACGCTCTGAAATAATGAAGAATGGATTACGATCAGCAAGATTTTGAAAACAAGCAAAAACTAAAAAGCTGCAAGAACAATCTTAACTTGTTGACAGGTGTGGCAAAAATGAAACGCTCTGAAATAATGAAGAATGGATTACGATCAGCAAGATTTTGAAGACAAGCAAAAACTATTAAGCTTACATTGACATTCAATATGCCAGGGTCCCATCTTATTATAAAGATTGCACTTTATCCAATCAATTGCCAAGTTATCATCATATTTGCAATCGGTACATGTTTTAATCAGAAGTCTGATCCATCAGAAGGGGATCTTGATGAATTCTACTGTACCCACCTTTCTGTACCCACCTTTCTTGTTCCATTTATTTATCTTTTATTTCTTTTGCTTGCCCAATTTTATTAGACGTGTCCCGATCACGTTTGAAGAGAAGTTTTTGCCCGTGCAAATTCTGATACATGTATATATCAGTGAATGAAAAATGCTTCCTCTTCTACTAATACATGTAGCTTTGCACAAAAGTGTGAAAGTTCAGTTAATATTTAATAATAATATTTAATTTTTATATAGTGCTTAATACAAATGTCTCTAAGCGCTTTACAAATATACTATTACCCCGGTCATTGGATTCAGTGCTTTCCTGCACACACTATGTGCACAATCTCCACTCCCTGGGGAGCATTCCAGCCAGGCGTTACTTGACGCTCAAAAACTGTTTGACCAACAATGATGGTCTTATCCTACCGGGTACCCATTTAACATCTGGGTGGAGAGTAGCAAGTGCAGGTTAATATTAGAGCCGTGTCGGGATTCAAACCCTCGACCTTTGCATTTCCAGTCAAGCGCCTTAAACCACTCGACCACGACACTCCCATGACTTGGATCAATCACAACTCTTTGTCAGAAAGGACCCTGCATTTTCCTTCCCTCATGACTATCGGGGATTAGGTGATGTAAACTTACTGAGGTTGTAGTTCCTACTAAAGAGTGTAGGTCTCTGTAGGATCTCATAGTAGTCAAAGTAGGGTTCTACATAGGTGACCTGGATGTAGGCTTGTAGAGGGTCTAGCTTGGATAGGTCCGGGGTGTTGGAATCCTTGATGGTTTGTACTAAGCCCTCGCCAAAACGGTCTGTGTAGAATTTCTGAAATAAAGAAAAGGAATCATGAAATGAGAAGCACATGCACTTGCGATTTTTCCATTGATAGGGCATGAATTCATGTTCTGGTAATAATTCAATCAATAGAGTACCGGAGCTGTGACATCATACAAATCTATTTTAAGAATTTCTCAAGTTTTTCTTCATTTTCTGAAAGAGCATCAACAAATATCGAAAACTAATTGAATATGTTAAGTATTGGCTGAGATATGACCTTCTGAATAAATACGGTAGATTTCCTGTAGGAACTCGGTGTTATTTTGCTCTTGCTCCTAATGTTATGAACCAGAGCAAAATAACACTGAGTTCTTATAGGAAATATATTTATTCAGTTGGTTTTCGACATTTGGACATTATTTTTGATGCTTTTTCAGAAAATGAAGAAAAAATTGAGAAATTCTATTTAAAAATAGATTTTTTATGACGTCACACTTCACCAATCTATAAACCTTTACCGTAAATAACGTTTTATAAACCGCCCTCGTGTATTAACCGCACCCCTCTTTTTCGCCCTTAAAAAAAAAAAAAAAAAAAAAAAAATCTTTTTGCAAAGATTTTTTTTTTTTTTGTGTAAGATCATTACGGTACTGTAAATTAAAAAACAGTAGGGACCTAGGATAGAACCTTGTGGTACACCATGTAATAGAAGAAAAATTGGAGGAATTATTATTATAAACTATTATTGAGATCTATCAGAAAGATTACTTTCAAACCAAGATGACAGACAAATTTGAGTGTTGTTCTAGTTTCCGAGTGGTGAGTCAACACACCGATTACCGAGCTGGGAGACATTGCCAGGCATAGCGCCAGGTGGAGGGGCATAAATTGAATTTTTTTTTTTGGTGTACCGTGTATAAACCGCACCCCCGACTTTGAAATTTTTTCGGCGGCAAAAAAGTGCGGTTTATACACCGTTATATACGGTACTACATTATGAGGATGTACTGTTAATAATAAATACCTCTAGTCGCTGTGCTATCTCTGGCAGTTTAGTGATGGCAGGTTCCTTGTAGACAAACTCTTCTCCGTTAAGATCTCCAAACTTTGGTCCATAGAATCCCACTCTGAAGTAGGTCCCAAAGAGGCGCTTGGGACCCTGGCAATGGGATAAAGAAACATGTATTTAAGTCATTTGATATTTTTGTCTTTCTATTTTTTTTTTGTATTACTGTATTCTATTTTGTTTCTTCATTTTTTACATTAAGTTTTTATGTATATTCATATTTATTTTGTAAAAATGTTGTAAATTTGAAGAAAGACATATTTAAACTTTTCTTCTTACATTCATCTATTTTGTAGCACCAATCATCGCTTTAATTTAAAATTTCTGGATATTAAGATTATCATTAACATTTTTTTTTCTTATTTCAATGAAACCAACTACCTTTAAATCTTTTATTTGCTACTTAACGTAATAACTGGTTCCATTGGTCAATCAAGGTGAGAAATTATGTTAGATTTTAGTACTGTGATGACTTACCAGGACCGAAATCTTGTTGAAAGCCTCTTGTAGCTTGCCATGGATAATGGAGAGTCTCTTGTGTTCTCTGTTAGCTTCATGGATGGGTATGAGAATCTTGTATACCTCATTCACTACTTCAAATAATCCAGCCTAAAGAAAGATAATATGTGTACACAAGTTATATCGTACACAGAAGTATTTGCCATGTGTGACTACAACAAAAGTATTTTGCAAAGAATATATATATTTTTTTTTTTTTTTTGGGGGGGGGGGGGGGGGGGTGCCATATCTTTGCCCCAATGGGCAATTTGTATATTTGTAATAATAATTTGTTTGGGTAAATGGTGTTACACCAAGAATAAGTCTCTACAACACACCTGCATTATCCCTGGAGTTAGATTTGAAATCATTGCAAAGGCAAAGTTAATAAATCTGCCTGTTACATCAATTCATGAATTTCTAGATTCTGTTGAAGTTGAAACCATAACCCAATATCTTTGATAAAATAAAGCCTGGAGCAACAGATCAGTGCTTACAAGTATTTTACCAAATTTTAACCAATCCAGGTGTTTTAAAAGGGTATTAATACGGAGGAAAGAATAATTGCAGACCCTAAAGAATAGCATTAGTAATACAGACAAGGTTACCCAGGGTAAATAAGGTCATAGTATCATTACATATATCACATAAACCGTCCCGAAGCAAATATCAGGGCCCCATTTAAAAAAACTTTTCATCAGTGACAAGTGACAGTTTTTGTTATAAGCTAGTGAAATCCTTGCTTCTGATTGGTTATCAGCAGATTTGTCCTGATTTTTGTCATTTGTCATTGAAAAAAGGCTTTGTGAAACGAGTCCCAGATCACAGACTACGATCATGATTTTACTCTAGACATCTATACACGTACGTCATTGAATAGCGTAGCAGCCTGTTCCAATAGTCCCACCAACCCACTTTCAGTGAAGTACTTCCCAGTGCAGATGCCCTCCTCATCTGGAGAGACTACATCGTCTGAGACAGCACTCTCTTCTAGCACATTCGGTGAGATTTTCTATGTCGATGAAGGGAAGAGAACAAACAGAACTTCTTGTAATACTTCTACCTTATCATCATCATATTTTCTTGTTTAGACTAGGAAGGTTCAGAAAGGTATAGACCAGTTCTGGTCATGCAATTGCATTGTAACGTTGTGGAATCGATCAGAAAAGATTGATCATCTAGCGTATAAGTATTGGTGTGTACTGCAAGGTTCTGGAATCATCAAAATGATAAGAAATTTGGCCCAGTCTTGGTTACAAGCACTACCTAACACAGAAAGATGTATATGGGCCTACCCTAGATCCATCCATGCCGGATAGATATGATAATTTACCAAACATTTCAATAAGTAGGCGGTTTCCCATCAAAATTTGTATCATCACGTACATGTATTAGTCAAAACATATTCTTTCACATGATTGGTAATTAGAGCTTCCATTTCATTTTTTGAGAGGCCGGGGGCTTTCCAAAACTGGTCTATACCTTTCGGATGATGCAATTGCTACATGAAAATATAAACTTCCTGTACACTGTTCATTATAGTTTCATTATGCATGATTTATGGTTGTACTTTTTGGTCATTCATATTTTGATTGATTATTGTGTTATACATTGACTTTGTAAATTGAGCAATTTCAGCTTTCCAGCTGCATGTGCTTTCATTACAATAAACCGAATCAATTCAATTCACTTCTCTTTGTAAAAGAGTAGGATAAATTCCAGTTTAGTGGTACACCTGTACATCCCAATCAGTTTTATTAGGAAGTGAGATCAAAGGGTCACAATGATTAAGTTCACTTTTCCCTTCCCAGGCACAGGCAACACAGAATCATTAATGATACATGTAACAATACTAAAAGTACATGAACAGTATATCATGAAGCTGGCTGCTGGAAAGTTGTCTTCCTAACTGTAAAACTCTGCACAAAACCAAAGAGAGAGAAAAACAAAGTAATGTCTATCTGTTTGTAATTACCTCAAACTTAACACAGCCAACTGGAAGGTGTTGACGGTCTTCTAGCATGTGCAGGTACTCAGCAACGAGGGCAGCAGAGTGGATCAGGCACTCGGCAGCCTCTGTCAGTTTGCCGTGTTCATTGAGCTTCCCCGCCATGTTCTGGAGCCAAGTCAATCTTAGGTCTGGAGAGTTCTGGTACCTGGGGAAAACAATTGTCAAAATTACATGTAGCTGAAAAAGTTCAACCCAGTTTGCCATCTGTATCTCCATAAATAATTGTTTAATGTTAACTTTCCCCTGAATCTTGAGTAATGACAAGACCTTGTTTTATAGAAGTACAGTCAAATCTGCTTGAGTGACCATCTGTTTTAATACAAAGACACTTTTGTCTCTCTTAAATAGTGATTTAAATTGAAACATGTATAGGAACCTGTTAATAAAGACCATTTTTCTTTCTCCCCCGGATGGGTTTTGTATACGGGTTTCACTGTATCAGATTTAATGTACCGGTAATAGAAACTTTTGTTCATAATTTGTTACATATTAAAGATAACTAGAATATTATAGCTTGCACCATCCATGGCTTTTTATCATCCCCCAAATCTTTCAAAGTACATGTACCTTCCAGAACTGTCACTACATGCCTGTTCATACAATAACATTTTAAAACACCTAGATTGACAAATGAAAAACAAACCGAAGCAGCACTGTCTGCAAAAATATTAAAATTACATCTTGATGTGAACATGTTCACTACTATCTTGTTTATGAAATCATTATCATTTGTTCTAAATAACGAAAAATTATGCTACTGCCAAGGCCAAACAAGGAGCTTCACATGTGGTGATCAAAAGGGATAACTTAAAGAAACAAATCTCCAGCCAGCATCCATAAGCCTTTACAAAATTACTCTACATGTAAGGTATTTACCCTCATACAACTTCCTAGTGGTTCATTAAATCAGGGTGTATTACATAGAGCGTAATTTTCCCCAAGGAGAAATTATCCTGCAGGATTATTTACCCAGGCTAAGGGGGAGATGGGGTACTTTGCAATACTTGAGGTTATTTTCCTAGAGGATTTGGGTCAGTTATCGTAAGGGGGTGGTAGTTTTCCATAGAGTAGTTGTTCTAACAGAGGATGGGTGATCGTCTAGGGACAGTTGTCGTCTTGGAATGAAAGTCAGAATGTGAAAATCTGGGGGTGTTTCACAAAACTTGTCATCAGTGACAAATGTTATAAGCTACTAAAATCCTTGCTCCTGATTGGTTATCAGCAGATTTGTCACTGATTTTTGTAATTTGTCATTGAAAAAAGGCTTTGTGAAACGGGTCCCTGGACTTACCCCTTGGCGATGCGGTACATCAAGTCTACCAGCATCTCAGTATCCTGCTTGAATTCCTTCATCTTGACGGTGTCTGAGAGGATCATATGAAGGTTGAACACCAACTCACGCACCTGCAAAGAATTTCACATTGACACTCAACAAAGGTAACACTAGAGAAAGATTTCATTTGTACCGGATGGTAATTACATGTCTTAACTATCCTAATTACATCATCATTTCAAGTCATCACACAAGTCCTTCCCATTATCTAGTAAAAGTAAGAGCCATATCATTGTCAGTGCATGGCTTAGCTCAGTAGATGGTCTGAGGTCTTCTTCTCCAATCTAATTGACCATCTCAATTACATTGGAGAAACAGGACCACACCCTTTGGTCAAGATGTCAGGATGCTCAAGCTCTACCTCCTCCGGAGTGACCCAACACATTCAAATCCAGTCCCCAGGCGACCACATGGATATAAATAACGTTGGATAGAGACCCATGTTACTTTGGAAGGCGAGTGAAGGATGCTATGTACATCAGGGCCTTCAAACATTCTCTCAACAAAGACACATGGGGCACTACAAACTACCAGTTGTCTATGACCCAGTTTGAGTTAAAGTAGTCAACCGAATAATCAAAAGTGTTTTGAATTGATGCAAAATTCATATCATTGCAAAGGGGAAGCCTTACTGATCAAATATAACAACTTCCGTCTTCAAAATATGTTTGGGGCCCGCAGTCATCATCTCTCAAAAATATTCATTTTGAGATCCAGATTTTCTGCCTTCAGCGGTCCTCCATAGAGCGTCATGTTTCGTGACATCACATGCCAGACACAGCTAGCCACAAAGCATTTTTCACCTTTCCATGATATCTATATGATTTCTCAGCAAATTATGTGAGTTTTTCATAAGAAAATCTTTCCATCTATATATAATTTGTCCATAATTATCAGTTGTCATGAATTTTCTTTGGGTGACTACTTTAAAAGCATGAAAAGTAGACAAGGAAATGAGAAGCCCTCTACCTGTTCAGGGAATGTAGTTTGCTGTAGCTCTGTATCATCCTCAGCATAGGTCAGAATGGTCTTCAGGGAGCGTCTCAGGTACTCCTCGTTGAAGTTGGTTTCCGTGCCAACCAGGCACGAGAGGGACATGGTCACCTGCATCTTCACCCTCGCAAAGTTCTATCAGAAGAGCACGGAGGACAAGATAAGATGATATTTGAAGTGTCCTTAAAAAACTTACACCCTTCAAATTATGTTGATTTCAATGTGCACAACTGAGTAATGTTACTTAAAGCCCATCTGCACTAGTTTAGCAGGAGGGATTAGACCACCCTGCAAGGTCACTGACAGGTGGTTATCTTATCAAATCACCTCTCAATTAACATAAGAAAAAGAGGATGACGGGGGACCAACAGGCACCGATTAGGCATTGTTTGCTATATAGAGAGAGCAAGTAGCTATAAGTAGTGCAGTGGGGTTTTAAAATCATACACCATTCAAATGCTGTTGATTTCACTATGCACGACTGAGTAATATTACTTAATACACAGTTTCGATAGTCCTTTTACAGCATTTATTATACAAATTATACATCTTTCTCATGATCAACGTCAAGTAAAATAGACATATTTTAATAAAGTGTACTTCAGTATTACACGATATTTTCATCACAAATTTTGTTTCGAAAAAACAAAACAAAAAAGAGAAGAAACGTAACCTGTAATATTTCAAGCTTGCTTTTAAAGACAAAGAATGAAGTTACCTTCTTCAGCTTATATTCCACCTACATTTTAAAAAAAAATCAGAAATACAGTGCATAGCAGGTTTAAAGGAAGAAACTAAGAAAATACTTAACAGATGAAAACAAAAATGCATGTTATGTGTCTTAACAAGCATAACATATAATTCATTCTTTATACAAGGAAGAATGTCTCCTCAAGCAACCCTGATAGACAGAATAATTAGCATAACTTACATTTCCAATCTCAAAGTTCTGTCTCATAAGTAGATAGAGAGAAGCGCTGGCATGGGAGCGTACACTGCTGATACATGAGCTGCAGTGATGTAGAAGACGAAGGCAAAGGTCTGCACACTGCTCGGTCTGCTCCTCAAATAATAGCTCAGGGTACTGCAAGTTGGACATGAATGTAATAGTAAATGCAATAGTAATTGCACTAGTAAACATAAGAGTAACGGTAATCGAGAATGAAATAGTGAATGTAATAGTAAATGTAATAGGGAATGTAATGGCGAATGTAATAGAGATTGTAATAGAGAATGAAAAAGTGAATGTAATAGTGAAAATAATAGATAATGAACACTGATTATACATAATAATAATACTCAGTGTTTTATATAGCGCTTATTAGAATCACTAAGCGCTTCCAAACTTGGAGATTACTACCCCAGTTTTAGCTGTGCTGCCATTGCGGCGCTCTAGCATTTAAAAGAATTAACTCCTGCCAGGTATCCATTTACATGTACATCACCTGGGTCGAGTGTGGCAAATGTAGATCAATGTCTTGCCAAAGGACATTAGTGCCGCGGCGGGTTTCGAACCGCAGACCTTGTGATCAACATGAGCTACAA
This sequence comes from Strongylocentrotus droebachiensis, assembly GCA_035222895.1. Taxonomy (NCBI): domain Eukaryota; kingdom Metazoa; phylum Echinodermata; class Echinoidea; order Camarodonta; family Strongylocentrotidae; genus Strongylocentrotus; species Strongylocentrotus droebachiensis. The sequence continues at coordinate 30,506 of JAVYIG010010598.1, read as the reverse complement.
TGATGTAGTAGACAAATGCAAATGCAAAAGTCTGTGCACTGCTCGGTCTGCTACTAATAAACAACAGCTCCAGGCCTCTCAATGTTCAAAATAGCAGGCACAAAATTCACTACCGATTCTTGGGCAGTATAGCAAAAATATTTACCACGCATTGATTTCCTTGCTTGTACAATGCAAGGACGCAATAGATGCGCATGGAGTTAACAGTGGATATGGGCCAGTGAGACACACGCAATACTCTTAGATTGGTAGATTTTCTACATAAATACACTTTGACTGACATATTTTGTCAAAATACATGTATCCCTTTTTGAGAATCCACATGCAAAATGCAGTGTATAAAACAAATATTGACTGCTTCTTTTCCTTTGGAAGTCATGGTTTATAATATAGCTCCTCGAAGATCTCTTGAGACTGTACTATGCCAGTAACGTTTCAAGATCATCTTGGGCAACAATTTGCCCCTCAAATCAATCAATATTTGAATAGACAGTAAATGTAATGGTGAATGTACCAGGGTGCTACAAGAATTTTTTTCACCACGTGCCCTGTCGGGCAAGTGGGTTTTCAATTTACTTGCCCAAACAATATTTCCACTTGCCCAAAACTTTAAAGCGAAAAACCATGAAAACAAAACAACAACGGCTTATATTCTGGGGGTCTCGATACTATTATCAAAATGACTCGCTCGGTCGGATCTTGAGACCGCAGTAATAAATTGAAAACGAGACAAAAACATTCATCTGATTTATATGAGCAGCGAGTTTTAAATAATATGTTCACAATCATTAACAGTCATTATGAATAAATATCAAACATTTGACTTTTTGTACTTACTAGAAAATCCCTGTTGTTTATTCCATTCCGATTCGCATGTGTTCATTTCCCTAGAATAATGACGTCATATTTGGCGTGATTCAACCAATCGGCAATCAGAGAATAGCAAAGGCCTGTCGGTGCGGCCTGCAGAGCTAGAGAGAGAGAGCGCGAATAAGCTCGCAGCTGGTACGATCGCGCTAGCTGTCTCTAGCTAGCTCACGGCCGGCCGTGCGTGGAGGCGGAGCGGCATTCATGGCTTGAAGTGTCACTGTTGCATGCGCGCTGAGCTAGCTGAGCTGGCTAGCTGTCTGTGAAGTTTTTTCGAAATCGGAACGATCGCTTTTTTGCTTCTGGATTTTGACGACGGGTAAGAAGTTGACGGGTGAATGGTAGAGTTCTTGGACACTAGGAAATTACTGTAAAAGTATCACTTGCCCGAATCGGGCAAGTGATAATTTGATTTACTTGCCCGACGGCTCAATTTGGTTGCCCCGGGACGTCGGGCAAGCGGGTTTGTCGCGCCCTGATGTACTAGTGGAAGCTATTCTAAAGAGGAACTCAAAATGAAATTTTGACAGGACCCTCATTCAAAAAGAAACCTCCATAAATTTGCTAATAATCTCAATATTAAATTTGTACACAATGAATGCTGCTGAAACTGATTTAATGGCACTATGTAATACCTTGAAGACGAGAGAGCGTTGTGTGGCAAGAATACTCTCCATGACTATGGTACTCTGGTTACAAGCCAAGGCATGTAGAAGGACTGTCATGATGCCCGTCAAACAGCCTTGGAGATGATCAGTCTGGGAAACAGTCTGAACAAGTACAAAAATGTAAAAACATGCCAATATTCTGTTTCTATCAAACATATCCTTTATTTGGAGCCAGAAGGGTGTTAAATATAAAGGTGAGTTCTGGTTTAAAAAAAAAGAAAATGAATTCTCACAGAATCAAACGAAACTTACACTGAATGTTCAAGACTACAAATAAATGTCATTTGCCAAACAATTTTGGTAGAAAACGTATACCAGCGAGTAATGAGCATAGAAAGATTAGGAAATCAAGGTTGGTAGCCCCGACACCATTTGTGTAGTCCCATATACATCTTTCTGTGTACAGTGATTGTTACTTTACCAAGACTGGGCCAAATTTATTATGATTTTGATGACTCCAGAACTTTGCAGTACACACCAATACTTACTTGCTACATGATCAACTTTTTCTGATCCATTCCACACCTTTTCTTTCACAATGCAATCGGATGACCAGAACTCATCCTTATCTTTAACTCATATGCTTTAAGACAAAGTTAATGCCCTTCTGCGTCTGAACAGATGAAATGTAATAATACAAGTATGTCCTCACATGTTTCTATGTCTAATATAAATTAATCTCCCCGGCTTACAGCAGTGGCAGCCAATTTCAAGGCAAATATATTTCAAGGTGGGTATTCTACAAGGTGCGCATTTACACTGATACACTTGGGTCAAGGGAGGCAATTAAAAATAAAATGTTTTGTCAAAGGACACACATGTACACATTAGGCACAAGTATAAATTATACTGAATATCAATAGAACAGATAATTTATGCTTGTTTAAATTCCTTTTTTTTTTTTTTATTGTTGTTGTTTTCATTCCAGTCCTAAAATCCAGAAGTGAAACACTTAAACACTGACCTTTGGACCCAAACAAAATTTCTGATCAAACATTTGTGTCCAATACTACAAATTCTCAAGTAACAATCAACATGTTAAATATACTGCTGAGGGGCAACCTCTTTCTCATTATTGAATGATACATGTAAGTCATTTAAAAAAAAAAAATTAAAGACCGTCAATACTACTAGGCCAGAAGGGATTAGACCACACAGTGAGGTCACTGACAGGTGGCTATCTCATTAACTCAGCTCTCAACTAACATAAGAAAATGAGGATCATGGGGGACCAACAGGCACCGATTGGGGAAGTTTTCTATATAGAGGGAGCAAGTAGCTACAAGTAGGACAGTGGGGCTTTAATACATGTAAAATGATCAATAATGAAAACGTATAGATGTATATTAAAGCAGACTTGTAAACCTATGACATAACATGTAGATAAAAACAAAGTTTGAGCAAGTCATACAATGATTAACTTTTCCTGAAGGTTAGATCATACCTGTACTAGAAGTTCCATGGCATCAAGCACAGCAAATGAGACTTCATTGGCCAAGAGAGCCTCCAAACGAGCTTCTACTTCCAACTCAGCCTTTGGTCTAATAATGAGGAAGATACAAAGAATGGATGATTAGTCATCCAACACAGACTAGTGAATCATTGAGACTATAAAGCATATTCATTCTGTTACGTTTCAAAAATTCATGTGCAACATCTAAATACGCAAGTGGGGATACATGAACACTGCAGCAGACTCTGAGTGAAGGCAGGGGCCCTAGACCATGGACTATCTGCTGAGGGACCTGGCTGAGGCCAATAGGCTGCTCAAAATTTGGTCTGGAGGGCCAGTCAATTTGTGGTCTGAGGGCTGGGTGATATGTATCTTAAAGCTTGAGTTGGTCAGTCGCATCTCAATTCCCAAACCAAATCTTCAGTCTCTGTCCGCACCAGCACGTGGTGTTTCAAAAGTAAGCAAATGATCAAATCAAGATCTATGCTGGATCCTGTTGCAGTCAATATCTAGTGTTATAAGATGATGACGTGGATCCTAATCAAATGATTGGTTGAGAGCGTACACGTGACCAGGCATTTATTTTGCCTAACACGTCATTTTGATAATGACCGGCCCATTAGTAAAATCATGTTATAAAACATCATTTTATGTGGGTAATTTTTATTAATGCCCTCACTGCTGTATATTATTTGAATACTTCTCTACTTACCTTTCAGGTATATCTGCATTCTGTCTGAAGTGTGTAAGATCCTTCCTCCATCTCAGTCTCTCTGCTTGACCCAAGGCTGGGCTGAACCCACGATCTCCTGCAGTGCAGTGGAACAAAATTAGTACATAGTGAGTGAAACATACAGACAATGCAAAGATTTATGTAGGAACGTCTCCACTCTAGCAGATGGCATAACAGGACTTTTATACAATCATTTGTTTAGGATTAAAAACAAAAAGACTTGTAAAACTTGGTTTGGCTTTAAAGGTACTATGTCCCATTTGCAGGCCAAACAAAATGAAAAGGTTAAATTCCAATGGCATTTGAAATATAATACTAATTTAAAACTCCCCTTAAAAAAGGGGGCTTGAAAATGTCTTTAAGTGGGAAAATAACGACTATTAGTTGCCAAATTGACTTAGGAGCTATAGAGCCAATAAGTAATATTCTTGATTTTCAGACCATTGTACCGCATGGTCGTACGTTTTATGCTGTGCAAAGATTCAATCAGTTTAATTTTGGCCATTACAAGAAGTAGGTTATTGATGTAGACAAATCCTTTACAGCTCATTTTATGTATGTTATTACCAAAGAAGAAAAAAGCCAGTCACTCACCCAATACTGACAATAGTGTTTGACAGTGAAGTCTAGCAAGTAAACGGGTTTCCTTGCATAATTTGAATATTAGGACACTACTAACGTTTAAATTTCACAGATAGGATAAACATGACATATTCATAATTCCTGCAAAGTGCAATAGAATTTGAGGTTGGCTGCAAAAGGGACATAGTATCTTTAAAGGCAGTGTCATTTTGTAATCTAATAAAACAAAAAATGACATTTGACCTTTGACCCTTAAATCTATTATGTAATCCTTGATTCCTCCAATAAGATAAATACTGCTGTCAAGTCACAATTGGATTAAACCTCAGAATATTATTTGACTACTATGACAGTAACAAAATATGTGGAATAAAGGAATATGAATTATGTAATCCTTGATTCCTCCAATAAGATAAATACTGCTATCAAGTCACAATTGGATTAAACCTCAGAATATTATTTGACTACTATGACAGTAACAAAATATGTGGAATAAAGGAATATGAAAAGGCACAAAGCCCATAGCTTGATCTTTAGGGCAATTCTTTGCATTGTGGCCAGTAAGACATGCAACATTTTCCTATTATTTCATCCAACGATGAAAATCTCTTGATATCACCATTGACTAATAGGTTTTGTTTGGCATCAGTAACATTATTAAATGGTCATATCAACAATTTTTTTCTTCATCTTAGGATGAAATAAATGGAAAAGACATGTGTATACAGGACACTGAGCATGGAATGGCCCATTAGTGGCAAAGGTCCAAAGTTTCAATTGCTCTCTGACCTGATGATCCTTGTCTTGTATGTCTCTGCATCATGTCACTCCTAGCACTAGCTGTCCCCAAGATGGCTTCCTCTAGGCGCTGCTTCACATCGTTCTTCTTAAAGGACATCCTGTTCATGCGACGGATGATGGCACTCCTACCCTGTAGCAGTCATGAAATCCGGTTTGTGGTTAAGAGGACATTACAAATCAAGTTGTCATCCCTTGGTCTAGTATACACATGAATTGTGCGTGTATGAGCTCATTATACAATATATCTGCATTGATTTGAGGCTGTGCCCCTCTACTGTACAAAGCCTGAGGACGGTAGGTGTCAACAGCCTCAAGAAGAGCCAATAGATTGTATATTGGACAAAGTAAGACATGCGCTATATTTTTTGGCAACAAAACTTCTAATTCTGCCAAACCACACCCCATTGTACGAAGCCCGACACCTTTGTGCGTTAGGTGAGGATAGATCTTATAATGAACTCATTTGCATGTATTGTTTGTATAATGAATATACCAATAAATTGTAAGAACTCTTTGAAGAAATTACCACATGATCTCCAAAATAGATGACAGATCTCTAATCTTATTTACAAATCGAAGTAGTCATTATACCTTGTAATCAAAGCTATAGATGCAATAGAACATGATATCCAGCATCTTATTGACACGCGTCACTCTCTGAGAAGCCCAGATCTGCTGCAGGGTCGTGGGGTCAACGTTCTTAATGACCCAGATGAAGCACATCAAGAGGTCACGGGTAGACTCCTCAGACAGGGGGGTCTTGCCTTGAGGCGGTCGCTAAAAGAGATAAAGAAAACTGTATGAAGTATCTGATGGGACTAAAACACATATGCTTTCCAAGTTTGGTTAATACCTACGTGTATTTGTATACCCTTGAGAATTTAAAGGAAATTCAATTGCAAAGAGAACACAAAAATATGACATATCATTTAGCTTTTATACTTTAATAGTTCCTTGAAGTTTGATATTGATACTGTAAGCATTGTCATAAAAGATCAGATACAGGATAGATAAAGTAGCCTTCATGTGTACCATACATTATCAACAGGTGTTCAGCTTTGTAATCATTTTCTGCCAACAAATAAGTATCATCTTGGCTTACTTTGTCAACCCTCCTGTTTGATGTTTTCGATTAGTTACAGCCAGCCTAACTTTATTCTACATATATTCTTTTGTCATGTGTAAATTTGCAATGTTTTTTTGTTATATATTTGTAAAAATGCAAAAGAAAAAGAAAATCAAACAAAAATAAATAAATCAAATCAAATCAATCAAATCTTAATGCTTGCATAATAATAATAATAGCTATATTTGTGCACATATCCACCCCAGGGGATGCTAAAGGTGCCTACAGAGTACTATTATTCCCATGGCTTAAGCCCTGCTCCCCCAAGGTGTTGAAAGCATTCAAGGAATCAAATTCCCCCCAGGTAACCATTTAATAATAATTATAGTGCTTATATAGCGCCTAACACTTACTTAGTCAGAAGTCTCTAAGCGCTCTACATAATGCAGCATAATTACCCTGGCTTAAGCAGTGCAGCTGTTACGCGCGCTGCGTTTCAAGGAATAAATTCTTACCAGGTACCCATTTACTTCACCTGGGTGGAGTGTGGCAAATGTAGATCAATGTCTTGCCAAAGGACATTAGTGCATTTACAACACCTGGTGGGCAAGTGGCAGATTGATGCCTTGCCAAAGGACACCGCACCTGTGTCTTGCACAATGACAGGACTCACCTGTTCGTTTTGGGCAGGGTTGGCACGCTCTGCTGCTGCTGCTCCTCCCCCTCCTCCTGCTCCTGCTGCTCCTGCTGCTCCTCCTCCTGTGAAGATGCTTGTTCCAGCTATCGCCATAGCAACTGACTGGTTCATAGGAACGTCCACATCATCCATCTCCCCAAAAGATGCAGAGGGTCTGGCTTTGGGGTCCACAGCAGCACAGTTCAGCTGCGGCAACGCGTCGATGATGATACCCAAGAGTGGAAGATAGAGGGCGGCAACACGCATTCGGCATTCACGCATAGAGAAGCGCTGGTCAGCATCATGAGAGGCTAGAAGGTTGCTGACGGTGTCGATGGCCTGGCGATGTAAGTTGCTATTGCTACACAAACAAGATAGAGAGGAGGAGTGTCATTGTCAATCTTCATGTATATGTTACTTTGGATGTTTATGTCAGCAACATGGAAACTGACATTATTACCAGTCATAAATCTCATATGAAAAGTGCTATATAAGTAAAAGTTATTAATATTATTTCAATGATTATGAATGATTTGTTAAGACTGTAAATCAAAATCTTGACAAAGGAAGTATCATATTGAAATGAACATAAGAATGCCATGAGCATCCAGAGCAAAGAAACATGCTAAAGACAATCTAATATAATTATTACTAATAACACAAGAAGTGACAAATAAAAGAATGAGTAGACACAATTCAAGTAAATTGGCAAAAATATGAAGCAGGTCAGGAACAGGTTATTTTGAAACAAGGGCTATGTCTCATAAATAGTTGTGATTGATCCAGATTGATTTTTAAGGTCTATTATCAACTGCAAACTCATGAACTCATGTCTTTTCTGTACACAGGTGTGATCAATTTTAAGCTGCAATTAATTTGAAACAATTAGAACTGATAGTAAGACAGGTCCAAGGTATTCATATTGGACTATTTTAATATCTTGACTTGACTTGAAATGTTTAGCTATTGTAAAGAAATAGATTGATCCTAATGGTATTAGAGTGGTAGTATAGAAACATGCATACTGTGTTGTGAGGACAAAATGTTACTATTTTCCCGGTACCGGGAATCTTTTGGGGATCTCACTCATGAACTATTAACTGTTACTGGCATTGTTTGTTTCTTTATGGGAATGGCTAAAATCATGACTCCAATATCGACCAATCAGAAGGCTAGATTTCTAAAGAGAGGTATATAATATTGAACATGCATACTGTGTTGTGAGGACATTGGCCAGATCGAGGAGAAGCAAAGCTGCAAGGTAGTGCTGCTGTCTGTAGTCGTACGACAGCTCTGCCATCTTGTTGGTGTCTCCCAGCTGTGTCAAGGTCGTCTGGATGGAGATGAACGACGCAATGGAGTTGGTGCTGGTGATAGAGGGCGTCGGCGATGGGGGTCGAGAGAGGGAGGAGGAGGAGGAGCTGGATTGCTGGAAGGGAAGGTTGAGGGTGACGTAGTGCTCATGGCTGCAGATGATGCGCAGAAAGTCAAGCTTGAGTAAGGCCAGTGTGGTGGGGTCGTTGAGGGCAGTGATCTTACCAGACACCTTGCAGATAAAAGAGTGAAAAGATCATTGTTTACCAGTCATGAGCAAGAATACACCTGTCTTCATAATTGAGTGGTTATTGGCCTCTTTTGACATTTACACTTTCATTTTGTTTATTTACTAAATCAGCAAACTCTCTCAGAGTCTTGGTGGGTCGATCAAAGTGGTCACTGTCGATTCATGATCAATTGATATAATTCAAATAGTGATATACATGTTCACAATAATATTATTAATGCATACAACAATAATATAAATGTACACCTTAACGTTCACATCTTAATTAATTAAAAATTTCACTTCATGACAAGATGAAATATATTGTCCAAGAGATATATGCGTTCATTTTTTTTCTTCAATTCCACGGTTGTATAACATATGAAGTTACAATCAACTGTACTTCCCCAAAATTAATATTATCCCCTTCAATCTTATCTTTACAATCAATAGTAACTCAAATCAATTTTAAAGATAAAATTGTTAAATAAAATCTATCCCGGCAGGATTGGAGATACATGTACATCTATACAAATGACTGTACATCAATATTTAAATAACAGGGCCTGGCCCAGGAATCATTCCAAACACTTTGTCTTCGACACCCAGCCCATTTTACCTGTTTGACATAGTTGTGAATGAGAGAAAGAGCAAAGCCCCTATCCATCAGGGTAAGAAGCTCCTGGAGAAAGAAGGCTAGGCTGGCATTCAGCAGCTGCATTTGTCTCACATCCTGGTACAATGAAAGGTAAAATATAGACATTGGCATATTGATGGCATATGTTCTAAGGAAATTGATTTAATTAATTTATGAAGAGAATCAGCAATAATTTTTTATTTTGTGTGGTTTGTTCACACAGGTATTAGGGCACTGACATGGACAAAATATTTTTTCTGATTTAAATTTTAAAGCAATAATGATATTTGACAATGCTCTTTGGATTGCAACAACCGGATTGATGAACGTTCAGAACTGTTCAGCCTCTCACACAGTCACTTTCATTTCATACCCAAGACTACAACAGGTCTAAAATTATTAATTACCCATTACCCATTATTTCCCATCCCATTCAAAAAAATTAAACATTATTTCAACATTAGCAACAGGACACATTTTGTCCAATTTATGATGACGAACAAAGAAAAAGAATTGGTTAGTGAAAGTAATAAATAATGGCTCTGTTACCGTTTGTATATAATTTATGATTTCAATATTTATGTTTAAATTGTGACATTGGTGATCATGATTGAATGAATAAAATTTCAGCTAAGCAAACACCTGATGTTGTGCTAATTATTACTATTTTGTAATGTTTATTATGAATAGCGGAGGTGGGGGGGGGGGCAAATGACATAATAACAGAACAGCTCTGGTGAAAGCACAAACTTAACGAATGTTTCACACACCCCCATGCAAACCTTAACATTTAATGATCATCTAACCCTATAATCGCCCATCCCTAATACCTCACCTTGTTAAACCTGGCGATGATTTCTGATGTAACCATAGTAACCACTGAGCTGATGTCATTACAAAAGCTCTCTGTGAATCTCATTCTACGGTAGGAGTCCAGACGCTCACAGTCAGCAAGGTGCTGGGCCATACTCTTCACCTGTTTCATGATTTAGACACAAATATTTAAAAATTGATGGTGGTTTGAAAGGGTTTTTTACCCGACTGATAAGAAAGCATGTTCATAATAATAATAATAATAGTACTTGGTTCTTGTATAGCTCATATATTACAACGTCTCGATGCGCTTCCCAAGACTTTTGGAAATTATTACACCGGCTTTAGCATGGCTGCCATTACGGCGCTCTAGCATTTCAAGGATTTAATTCCTGCCAGGTACCCAGGTAAACTAGATGGAACTTCGACTGCGCACAGTCGAAAATGATGCCTCCGTCATAGAGCAATTTTACAAACCAAAACAGAAGCAATTTTTCAAATTCAAGTTCGATTGTAATCCATTAACAGGTTCTCAGAATATCGTGATTACAAGCTATTTCTCATATACATGTATCATCCTTTGATCTTTGACCTCATGACCCTAAAATCTAATCAGTTCATTGGCTTTGCAAGATATACATGTCCTAAATTTGATTGTAATCCATTCGTCAGTTCTAATGAGAATGCGTTCACAAGCTATTTTTGCATGCATGAGTCTCATGACCAATGACCTTTGACCTTATGACCCCAAAATCTACTCAGTTCATTGGTTCTGCATGATACATACATGTCTTGAGTTTGATGGTAATCCATCAATTGGTTCTAATGATAATGGGATCACAAGCTATTTTTGCATACATAATGAGCCCCATGACCTTTGACCTTGACTTCATGACCCCAAAATCTACTCAGTTCATTAGCTTAGCAAGATACATACATGTCTTGAGTTTGATGGTAATCTGTCCATCTGTTCTAGAGAAAACGTGATCACAAGCTACTTTTACAAACATAACGAGCCCTGTGACCTTTGACCTCATAACCTCAAAATCTAATCTAGTCATTGGCTCCACAAGATACATACATGACCTAAGTAGGGCAGGAATCCATCAATAAGTTCTTGAGAACACGCGATCACAAGCTATCTTTGCATACATAATGAGCACTGTGACCTTTGACCTCGTAACCTCAAAATCTAATCAAGTCATTGGCTCCACAAGATACATACATGACCTAAGTAGGGCAGGAATCAATCAATCAGTTCTTGAGAACAGCAACACACCGTAAACCGCACTAGCAATGCGCCCGCTGAATCACCGAAGTCTTCGCTACTAAACTTTGAATGGGTATTGCGGGCGCCGCACGCACGGTCATCCACCATCATGCTCCCAAAAAAAATGCATGACTGCACGTACGTAGCATACTAGTATAAAAACAGTAATGACGGCGGTCGTGTTGTTTCGGAATTAAACAAGATGGCAGCCGAAGGACCATGTGCGCGAAAGTGCCTATCCAGTGTAGTCAAATTCAGTGAAGTTATGAGTAAAAGCGTGCGACATACAGCGCTGTGTACGGAGGCTATGTATAGATAGGCGGCATTCGCTATAATGTACTTCTATTTATCGTTTCCCGTAACCTTTTGATTGTTTACCGTAACGCTGTAACAAGAGCATTAAACCGTAACGGTTGGCATCTCTGCTATGCGCCTTGGAATCGAATTTCTAGATAGACGGTGCTATAGAAATGCCTATTATTATTATTATTATACTGCTGGAAACACCGAGTACTGAATTCTCTACTTCCAACATGGACTGCCTACAAGGATTGCCTACCACTATATCAAGCTTCAAACACTTCAACAAGACCCCCATCCATTAAAATCATGAAGTAATAATGATATTATTATTTACTGGAAACCTTCAATACTTACAATGAGTTCAAAGAAGAACCAGGCATGACTGAAAGCCTTCTCCTTGGCCTTGCCATTTGATACTACAAACTGAAGAGTGAGTTCTTCATGGACAAGCTGAAAAGAAAATGAAACAGTGAAATCTAGTATGAATATGTTAATACAAGATTTATAAATGCTTGATTGATTAATGAAGACAAAACATAATATATACAAGTATGCAGAATATTGTACAATACATAAATGTATAGAGTGGTGAAGTGTGACGTCATCAAAAATCTATTTTTGGAATTTCTCAATTTTTTCTTCATATTCCGAAAGAACATCAAAAATAATGTCCAAATGTTGAAAACCAATTAAATATGTTTAGTATTGGCTGAGATATGACCATCTGAATGAATATATGTCCTATGGGAACTCAGTGTTATATGCTCTGGCTCCTAACCATTAGGAGCCAGAGCATATAACACTGAGTTCCTATGGGGAGTATATTTATTCAGATGGTCATATCTCAGCCAATACTAAACATATTCACTTGGTTTTCGACATTTGGACATTATTTTTGATGTTCTTTCGGAATATGAAGGAAAAATTGAGAAATTCTTAAAAATAAATTTTTATGACGTCACAGCTTCGGTACTCTATAATCAAACATTATAAACATTATTTTCTTGCTAGATTCTCGAGAAATAAAAATACCATATTGATTATGAATATTCAGAATAATCACCTTTCTTCTCTTTTCTCTCTTCTTTTTCTTGGGCAGGGGGGGGGGGGTCTCCTTCTATCTGTATCTATAGTTATTGTTATCTATCTCTTTGCATTTCTATAGTTCCCATCATTCCTTGACAGATATGTATATTTGCCATTACATATCAAACATCATTTAATGCTTGTTCAATTAAGTAGGGCATTAACTTTTACATACATGTAGTCCTATGGTTTAGTTTACAAATGTAGATCTCTTAGTCAATCAATGTACTGACAATCACATACTTACATGTTCGTTCTATACACTAAAATCAAATCAATCATGCCATCAATCTTCAAAACTATGACCACAAAAAAATCAATCTCACCTTCCTAGGAGGCACCCGTCCACCGAGACCAATCACCGGAACGTTTCCCATCCCAGTACTGGACCTGCTCGGTGACCTCGCCGACCCCTGACGCTCGCTGCCGAATCGGTTGTGCAGGATGGCATCCATGTCATCCTCCGGGGAGGCCGGGATACTCAGACTGGTGCTGGAGTTCCGCAGGGCCGCGCGGTGCTTGAAGTTAAGGCTGTTGGAGCGGGCGACAGTGCCGTAGTTGCTGAAGTTCATGGATTGGGTGGGTGTGTGTGGGGAGAGCCCTTCAATGAATACAAGTAAGTATGTTTCATGATATATGTTGCAGCATTTTGTTTCACTCGTAAGCAGTGTGTTAAAAAGAGGATTAAAAGACAATCATACATGTGACTAAAAGATGAGAGTATGACTTCCAATGGACCCTTCATTGGGGGTGGGGGGGGGGGGGTTAAAGGTAAAGGTAAGGCCCTTATTAAATTCTATCCGAACAATTAACGTTATACATCCATTCTCCATTGCATGGAGGCAAATTTTTACACAGCTTCATGTATGTGATATATTTGTTTGATCTCCCTTCAAAACATAATTATCATGCATTTACAATTTTGCATATCTTTGATGTGGCCTATAGTAAATTGTCTGGTCATTTCATATATTCCATCCCAACAGTGTTGTTCTTTCATGTCGGTGCTTTTATGTGATTTCATCTTTTTCACCATGCAGTGCACTTTCAGCATTTGGTTTCAAGTGAGTGTGACATCTAATCTTGCTTGTCTTGTGTGTCAATGTTATTATCAGAAATATTTTGTTACAATCATTATTTTTAATCTACATCTACATCTAAGGTGGTACTGGACAGGACCAATTGGTAAAAACATCACAACTGATGGTGCACAGTTCGATATTTCCCCATGCAATCCATCACAATGATGTCTATATAAAAAAACGACTGAAGACACACATACCCTTACCAGTAGCTCCAGCCACCATGTTGGTATTGTCAGCATCAGGAGGCCTGAAGACATAGTGGACAAAGGATGATAGGAGGGTGTTACGTCCATGGTTGTCCAGTCTGTTGTCCAGTAGCACATGCAGCCGATCGACGATCTCGGCCATCGTCTCAAAGCACACTTGACCCATGTTCACTGAGAAATGGGAGGTAAGGAGAATATGAATATATATATATGAAAAGACATGCAGATTCATTAATCAATCAAGCTACTCATATTACAATAAACAAAACACATAAATAAAGGTCAATCAATCAATCGGTACACAAACTGGCTAATCGATCTATAAATTAAGGCCCCAAGCAACCACTTACTTTTTAAATGTGACAATTCCATGTATGCAATTGCAATGACACTATCAATCAATTATGAATTGCCAGTTCTACATGTAGGTACATGTACCAAATACTAAGCAGATGATGCACATGTGTATCTGTTATAGAAAGGTGATGAATATTAGGAAACAATGAAAGAACTAGTGGGAAACAAATTAAAACAACTGAAAAGGAATAACTTCTGAACTCTGTCAGAAGCAGATCTGTCAAATACCATGATGACACTGAGGAGACCGAAAACAGACAGACAACAGAACAAACAAACATTACATTTCAGGAATGGCAAAGACTATGATTATCAGTTGTTTGGCAGTATGACTGGGACGTATTCTTTCAAACATTTTTACATTAATAATTGTTTGATTCAAAGAACGGAATAGAACTTAAGGTGATTGCACAACCGGGCTCAATAATGATTCACAAAATATTGTCTCATTTACAAATCCTTACTCACCAATATGACCATTGATGATAGGTGCCTTGACCATCATTAGGATGAGCTTGTCCAGGACGATATGAAGGAACTTGACCAGTGGTTCGGCCACAGCATGACCGAGGTTGATGGTGCTAGCGATGAGCTCCCCCTCCATATTCTGATCTCCGATGGATCGAGGAATGCTTCCCTGCTCGACGGCATGGCAGAGGTGCAAGAATCGGTCCACCTTCTCATCCTGTAGTGGAAGATGGAGGAAGAAAGATGTGTGCACTGTACATCGGGCCCCATTTCATTTCAATACTTAAGTACAAAATCTAAATCTTTCCGGACTACACACCCTCAAGAAAGATTTATACCGAGATTCCTTTTCAGGACTCCTCAATCCTCTCTCTCTCTCTCTCTCATGGTGCACCCGCAAGCCTACTGTATGAAATCTAAGCTGTTTACTTAGTATTTGGCTTAGATAAAATACTTAGCCAATTTTGGTATTCAATTCAAACTTTTGGCTAAGTATTTTATCCTAAATTTAAGACAGCTCCCTACCAGACTTAAGGCAATTATTTGGAGGCCTTCATTGGCAGGCATATGGTTTTCTTACGCAGTATTATATCCTGCGCACAATTATCAATTGCGCATTACTTTTGATTGACCGTGTGATGTCACAATGCTTATCAGTTAGTATTTTACTTAGATTTTGTCTTAAGGCCCGGTCACACAGCCCTCCACGGGCCTATCGCGGCCGAATCACGGCCAAAAATTTCTGCCCGTGAAGCAGACGCTGTTGGACGCTTTGAGGTCGCGATAAAGACGCGATACAGCCGTACTTTACCCGTCGTTACACGCGGTTGGCCGCGCGAAAAAGTTTTGGGCTGCCCAAAAATTTAGACCGCGGGTAATCGCGGGCGGTACACGTGGTACACACGCGGTAAAGACGCGGAACGAACGTGCTAGGACGTGCTACGGCCGCGGTTAAGACGTGGTTACACGCGGAATTGGACGCGAAATTTTTGCGGGTAATCGCGGGTGGAGCACGGTCATAGCACGTTTGTTCCGCGTCTGTACCGCGTTGTTATCACGTGCATTAGCGTGTGTACCGCGTGTAAGCGTGGTAGGCCGCGGTACCGCCGCGCTTCACCCGCGATAAGGACGCGGAACAGTCGCCGGCGTCTGTTCCGCGGGCATACCACGGGTAAACCGCGGGTAAACCAATTTTGCACATTTTCCACCGCGGGCAAAAAAAAAAATCGCGAAATTTTACCCGCGATACAGACGCGAAAGGCTGTGTGACCGGGCCTTTACGTAAGTATAAGTCTAAAATGCCATTTGAATACGAGATAAGTAAAAATCTTAGCTTACTGGTAGCCATTTATATTTACTTCGTAAATTCCTTACTTATGCTAAGTATTGAATTGAATACCGGCCCTGGGCCCCATTTCACAAAACTTGTCATCAGTGACAAATGGCATGTTTTGTTATAAGCTACTGAATTCCTTGCTTCTGATTGGTTATCAGCAGATTTGTCACTGATTTGGGTCATTTGTCATTGAAAAAAAGGCTTTGTGAAACGGGTCCCAGATATGAAAATCTTACAGGATGGTAAAGCTAGGGCGATAGGATTAAATGAAACCATTGAGTATTTATTTAACCATCTTTTGAATAAGCACTAACGATGGCTGTATTGTGACACAAATATACATGACTGTACATGTATACACCAACTCGTAATCTTCGTTCAGCAACCGACACATGTAAACTTAACATTCCCAAATCTAGACTCTCAGCAGCTGAAAAACGTTTTGCAGTAGCTGCATCAAAGACTTGGAACAGCATCCCTTTTTCCATAAGGGAAATTACCTGTCTTGTCACCTTCAAAAGATCCCTCAAAACTCACCTTTTTCCCCAATGATCTATGTGATATACTTCCTGTACTATACTTTGTTGTCCTCTTTTCATATATTTGTATTTGTAAGCGCTATGGTACTTATTGTTTTTAGCGCTCCTAAATATTCAATATTAATATTATTAATATTATGTCAAGGTAACAAGTACACGCCATATGTGAAATCGTAGTGGTACGTTTGCAGGTCTGTATGACTATGACACCTCAGAGTCTGCTATTCATGTAGATTCATCTTACCTGAGGATGTACTGAGGAAACTCCCTTGAGAGTCACACTGAACAGCGGCTTGTGTCCATCCACCCACTTCATTCCTGGTAGCTGGACCTGGAAGGGTCAGTGAGAAAAGACAACACCATTTACAATAGGTGGAACAATAGGAGAAGATTTTGGACTTATTTGAGACTAGATGGTGTTAGTTTGTTCAATAAAAAGATGGGTTAAACATCATTAGTAGAATTTGCGATGATGCAAAGTGCACTCAGACTTACATGTAGTAGCACATCCCCATGGTGAATTATGAATTGCCTACATGTACATGTACATCCAAAGCAGTGCATGACTTAAAACTTATTGTATGGAGCCAGGAGGGCAATATCTCTGTTTAAAATGGCATGAGCTCCCCAAAAGACAAGTTCAATGATAAATCCATCATTGCATATCATTTCTAGTAGAGAAATAACATTGTAAATACAGGAAGATATACATTACATGTGTATATCATTTTATCTTCTCAAAGAAAACAAAATCATTTTCAGTATGAGCTATACCAACGGGCTTGCAAAATTGTCAGACAGAACAAACACAACAACTCTCACTGGGGACATTTTACATGCATTTCCAGTGGCTCCAAACATGAAATACATACATGTACATGTGCAGGTGTATCTTGGATTTGTTATTCAATGTATGAAGGAGAGCTATTCTTTTTGAAGAACAATGAACAAATACAGGCACTAGCTGACTGATGTATCTACTGTACAGTGAACTCGAACGTTGCCCCTTTTGTAGATATTTGGGCGGAGTCCAAGTTATTTGGTTATTTGCTGTCCAATGCGTTAACCAAAAGTAATGGTAAAATAACATATAAAATCCAAAGTCTTTGTTTCCTTGATAATTTGTCTGATGCAAGCTCTAGTAGGGGTACCAACTTCACATGATTATTAAAAATACTAGAATTACAGATGTACCAGTAGTCAGTACCGTGTTAGACAAAATACCTTGGACTTGCCCATTTGCAAAAGGATCATGATTATTTGAATTAATGGTTCAAACCAGCAAATTGTCCTGGTGGCACTCAAGACAACTTTGACCCTTGAAGCACCAAAATGTCATTTGCAGAACTCCAAATTGATGTGGTTCCATAAATTTTCATTACAGATCATTTGAAAATATGAAAAGAGCCCCAGGAGAAAACAAAACAAACATTGTTGAAAAGCCCTTACCTTCAATACGAAATAACAGTTACATGTACATTGTAACTGTAGATCTCAGCTAAAAAGTATTCAGGTCATAAATTATATTTTCTGGAGCACAATACATGTACATGTTGTAGCGTATTATAGATTACTATGAAGAAATTTCATATGAATATCTATAATGGCTTACATTTCCCTAAGTTTGGTTTTACAAGATGCAAATTGATTACATGCAATGTGTGAAATAGCACAGTTATGCTACTGGGGATACTTGTGTTAATAAAAACAACCCTTGATAACATCCCAATGAGAACCTCTGCAAGTTCATGCTATTAAACCACTACAAATAACATACAAAGCAGAATACTGTGCATGGGTTTATTGCCGTTTGGTCTACAACCAGTTCGTCTACTACATGTACAGCTGTACGTCTATTCCCATATGGTCTACATCCAGCCCATCTACTATCTACATTGGTCTACTTATAATTTGGTCTAATGATCATGTACATGTAGGCTAATATTCGTTTGGTCTAATTTCCATTTGGTCTAATCTCCAATAAGTTTACTACCCATTTGGTGTATTGCTCATTTAGTCTAATTTCCGTTCAGTCTAATTCTCAGTTTGTCTACTATCCATATGGTCTAATGATCATTTAATCATCAATAATAATAATAATAAATATTGAATGATTATTAGACCTTAGAACTGATGGTAGACCAAAGAGGAATTCACCTCTGTATTGATTGGTGGGTACAACTGAATATTAATAACTCTTAAGAGTACAAGTTTATATCCCATGAATAGTTCATTCATGATGCCATCTCATTGAAAAATGTACCCATTTTTTTTAAATATCTTTAAATATATACCATCAAATAAATACAGTACAATGACAATGATGCTGTGTATGAATAACAATAGTTACAAAGCAAGCAACTTCTATTAAGAGGTACTGTATGTAACCCTTATAACCATCTGAATACAAAGTAATTCAAGCATTATGAACATCTTTAGCTTAAATATAAGTAAATAATGGGAAAAGATTATATTCAAGCATACATGTATATTTAAAGCAAGGGGTCACAACATCTAAATATTTGTGAGTTGGTAGGGATATGGGTCCACATGTACAGGTATATCACAAAGGCTGGCTAGAATATTGAATGGTAAAAGCAGGGTTTTTATATAATCACTTACATCATACGCCTGTAAGGCACATATACATGTAGATATAAATTGGTATGTAGCGTGTAAGTTGATCCCATGGTTAACGCATATGAAGGGATTCAAGAAAGGGAATATAAATGATACATGTACATTAAATTGGCAACACATTTATACTTATGATCTCCCAGCTACAGGTACATACATGTAAGCATTTACTTAGATGTGCAGGTGGCAATGGTTCAGAGAGATATCAGAGTGTATTTACTCATCAATAATCTTTTCTTCTTGAATGTGGTGTACGTATGGTTCTATGGCACATGGTATACATGTATATTGCACAGTAGTCAATATCCTGCACTAAACTAAATCTCAACTTTGACCAAACACTACATATGACGTAAATCTAATCCTAAATTTAACCTACATTCCAACAGCTACATTCCAACAGCTACATGTACACTAACCCTAACGCTGGTCCAAAATCTTGGAAAAATTAAGCCCAGAACAAATATAACAGGAGAGTCAGGCTATACATTAGTATGTACAGGTGTAACAATAGAGACACATATACTGTACAATATTGTTTACATGTAATGTTACACACATGTACACATCACAATCTCATCAAAATGCTTCTACAATTTCCTCATTAAATTATATTTTGGACTCTTCTTAATTATTAGAGTCTTAAAATTCAAAATGCTGAGTGGAAGAAATGCATAAAAGCCAAGGAGAATGGAAAGCACCCATGAAACCATGTGGAGCGTTGCCAGTTGAACATGTAAACAATTATTTTTTACCATGAATTATTCACCACATGATTTTTGTTCATACCATGAATTAAATCCCTTTTCTGCATCACCACAATGATCAGAGCCTAGTATGTTAATGCAAAATTCAACTGAAGAGTGTCTCATGAACACCTGTTTAATCAATGTTTGAAGATCACATACAACAAACACATGGTTCTAATAAATTTAATCGCACATATGGTAGGAGAAAATGTATGAAATTGGATCATTCTAAAAATAAATTGTATAGATTATAGAATTCATGTTGTACATATTTATGTTTTTTTTTTTTTAAACGATCTAAATGAATACATGCCTATGGCTTCTAAAATACACAAAATGTGGATGTTTACTGCTGGAAGATACTGCTTTAATTCATGAAGAGTACATTTAGTCTATACTTCAAGCTATATATGGGATAAATGATCCATTAAATAATGAGATACTTGTGCTTTACTAATGATGAACATTGACAAAATGTGATGTGGTACAAACATGTATGTCTAGTGTACAGAGTATCTTCGTGATCAATTGTCCAATTTTATTCTGAGACAAACTTAACTTTTGCAAATCAAGCAGAGCATTCAAGGGCTGATTTATGATGAAGAGCATGTAATTACGAAACCAAATTGGAATTCCATTTATAAAGGAAGTGATCATTATGACCTTAACACATTTTCAATCACTATTGACTGAATGAAGATGAAATACTGAATATTGTAAAGTAAACCTGTTAATAACTGCTACCACATTTGTATCCTTAATCTTGTAAAACAATTATTACATGTATGTGGTCTACACTGTACAGTATCTCTACAATGGAACTGTCAGTGTTCACTTGAATGATATAGCCTCTTAGATCAGAAAGATACTCTACACAAGAATGGGTCACTATGTATGATAAAAGGTAATGTACACTGTATATTACATGTTCTCTCCATAAAGTATATAGATTACAAAATACCTAATGCCTGTGTTTCAAATATCAATGAAACATTTTTTTTTTAAAGCAATTTACAAAATATACTCTATATGGGGATGGGGATGGGGCATTCTGTATGATAATGGCAAATGTATGCAAGTTACATGTCCCACACAAACAGTGCATGGATTACAAGATACTAATACACCACACACTCATAATGTTTGTCAAGTGGAAACATCTTACTAACTTGATCATTGGACGAGGCCTTTTTCTATAAAAAACAAAACAAACATATAAAATACAAATCAAATGACCCAACAGAAAGCCGAAAGGACACATCACCAATATTGTAGGAAAGTGACTTTGCCTTAAAGCACATAAATAATACGAAAAAGGAAAACAAAACATATAGAACAAAGCTGACAGAGAAATTTAGCACATACACATATTCTACATTCACCAGATGGTTCAATATACATGTATGACTTCATTAAAAAATCTAAAAAAATCCAGTTCTTTTGTAGCTGAGGACAGGTCAAATCACTAGATAGAAAAATTATGTTTTAAGATTGTAATTGCAAGTTTAATTTGTTTTCTCCATCTCCCTTACTCTTTGTTTTCAATTTAAATGATTCAAGGGCAATTTATCATTAGGAGACATATATTTTCACATATAAAACATTGGAGCCCTCACAAAGAAGCTAAGGGGTTAAGATTGATCCAATATTAAGACCCAAGTGACAGGTAAACTTGAAGTTAAACTTCCTTGAATATATACATGGGGATGTTAATTAGCCAATCACAAGGGTCTAAAGTGATGAAATTGTAAATAATAAACTCTTTATATTGTATAGCTCCCTCTCAAGACTCATATTACTTTAGCTTTAAAACAATGTTTCTTGACTACAATCAACCAATTCGCTATTCCTGTTTGGAAATTATATATCAGAACTGCACATTCTGAGATTTTCATGGTCGCAGCTACCATGGAATGGCCTTAGGCACTATTTGAAATATTTGAAATTTACTGGGAGCACCAGTAAATTTTTTATTATTCAATTTCTCGAAAGCAGAAGTGTTTTAGGGGCTAAATTTTCTAGTGCTTAAAATACATCCACAGGGGCATCCAAATATATCAACATTTAAAGAATTACTATCCATCCAATTTTCAAAATTTCCCAAAATTTTGGATTACCTTTAAGGATGATTCCGATTCAATTTGTCTGTACGACATATGACTTCTATCCATTTACTTCACCCGTTTAGGGGAAATCTTTTCATATAACTAATGGTTTTTTCTGGTATCATTAACATAATTCAATGATAATATCAAGACTTTCTACTGTTCTGGATGTAAATACATGTAAATGGAAAAGGGACGTATGTTTTATAAGACACAACGCATGGAATCGCACTAAAACATTTTGAGAGTGCACATGGTAAGTGCCCTCGATTTAAAATTTAAACTTACAACATGGGAACAGTATCAAACACAATTTGAAAGAAAAGAAAAGAAAATTGTAAGAGAGAGTTTACTTACATCTGGTGAGAGCATGAAGTAGTTTGGAGGTGGTTTCTCTAATGAAACAGGAAGATTGTAATCACCGGTTTGGAGTCTGCCATCACGCAGGAGAGGAAGCCACTAGTACAGGGGGAAAAATAACTTTAGCATCATCAAAACAAGACCCATAAAAAAGGCTGTTCATCAATAAAGGATTCTTTTTTAATCTTCAATAATTGTGATTTTACCATTTCAACAAAAAATAACATTTGGAATTCTATGAATTTATCGTTTTGATGAATATCTTCTTATAAAAATCTGTTTATATCTTTTTATGAATATCTTTAAGAATATCTTCATGAATGTCTTTTTTGTGATAATCTGTTTATAAAAGTTGTTCATGAATGTGTTAATATCTATGAATATGTTTAAGCCTTTATCTTTATCTCTATGAACAACTTCTCATAAATTTCCTTTTCATGAATAAAAAGATGATAAACTTACTGAATAGCCGATGGGAGTCTCGATGGGAGTGACATCTTGTTTGCGTTGGCAGGAGATATGGTAGAAGGTGAAGAGGATATGATGCTGATCTCGAAGATCAGCTGGTAGACGAATCTTGATCTCTTCGTAGAAGTCAGGTGATTTGTTGTGGTAGCACACCGAGGTGTAAGCCTGGCGACCGTATTCAGGGCTGCTGGACTTGCCAAAAATGCACTGCAACAATTAAAGATGCATAGTATAGACACAAGTGTTTCTCAAAATACATAATATGAATGATTACTATTAATATCAGGACTTTGAGCTAAGCAATTGAATACACATATTTTTCCTACTCTCAAGGGCAGAGGACAATATTTTCTGATCTACTGCTTCTTTCAGGATTATCCTGGTTTTCCCTTTGACAATGTGAAAAACAACCATGGCAAATATATCTTCAAGATAATAGGAGTGTGTAGTAATAAATTTTAAAAGCCCTACCATTTTTTAAATTGAAATCATTAAGCATAGCTGCAAGGAATAATGTCATAAGATTTAGTGTACATTTAGTATTGCCCCCAAGAAAAACTTCATCAGCACCGACAAAAGGACTACTATGTTTCCACAAAGAATAATAATTATTTTGCTGTTGTTCTCGTCATCGTAGCAATAATCATCATCCTAATCATCCCTCAAGGGAGATGTGAGTTGGTCTCTGTCTTCACTTTCCGAGTGAAACCGAGTGACGTCTTTCGAAGATGACATTTAAGGTCGGTCCCCAGACATAAATAATCTTATCTGATTGGTATGCTTCTGTAAAAATCCAATTCCACACTATTTCCACAATAAAAAATTCTTGTTTCAAACATTTGCCATACCTCTATTCCACTTCCAAAGTCATCTCCTGACAGGAATTGAATCTTGACAGTGATGTTCCTAGCCGAGCCACCACGGTTGGAGAAGTTCAGGGAGCGAGGGTACAGGTACAAGACGTTCCTGCAAAGTGGACAAATACAGAGAATCAAATGGATTAGGCCCGAGTCATAACAGTTTCTTTTTAAACAGGGTTCTGGTTGCCGAAAGAAATCTCAAACAAAGAGAATCACTTACAGTAATAATCAAAACTTAGATGATCAAATGATTTAAAAGGTAAATGGAATAAGCCTGTCCTAAGCAAACCGTTAGGTAAACGAAAAAAGAAATTTTTATTTCCAATCATAAATATCTTGATAATCAGACAGGCGATTGGCATGTGAAAGTCATGGGATTCCTGACTGACCTAAAGGCTTATACTTATGATTGCAGCATGAGCTAAATCCAGGATTTTGTTTCAGAATCTGAGGCAATGTAACCGAGTCAGTTTAAACTAATTTTAACTTGAATTACTTACCTGTAAACACTATGTGGTACATAGACCTCCCTTGCAGGAAACTCCTGTATCTCTTTAGTGGGTCTGGTCCTGTTGTCTGGGAATGGCTTGACCTGGTAGAGGTCAGGGGTCAAACAGTAGGCAGGGTGGTCTATCACTGGGGAGATATCAAGCTTGAGAGAACCTGCAAAGATAGATAGTCAAATTTATTTCATTCATCATTTAAAAAATGTAGATAAAATAACATACAGTATCGCATACATATAAAGACAAAACAATACAAATGTACATTATAAGGATCATCATACAATACATCATAAAGTTAAGCTGGACAAAATATAGGGAAAAGTGAGTATTTATGAGAATGAGGAGACAGCTAGAAAGGACATGATGGGAGAAGGAGATTTGCTTGTGGAATTAACAAATGTACAGGTAGCACATGACAGCCATTACATGTATTACGTTATTGCGATTTGGTAAGAGACTTGAAATATTTCTATTTCCTTATTCATTGATGAAGGATTTTTTGTTTTCACACAGGGATTGTATAAAAACACATGTCTAATGATTATATCTAGGATGCATGTATGATTGGAAATGGTATTTACAGTACAAAGTAAATGGAGGAGCAAATGGAAGAGGACCTCAAACAAAATGTCAGAGGTGCCAATTTGTTTTTGATTTAATTCACCTTCACAAATGTCATAACTTTCTGAATGTTTAATGGATTGTGCTCAAGCTTTCACTAATCTTTTCCTCTAAGTGTATGCTTTTCTATTGAAGATGAAGTTGAGTTCTGGTAATGCGATTGCATTGTGAAAGAAAAGGTGTGGAATGGATCAGAAAAAGTTGATCATGTAGCATGTTAGTATTGGTGTGTACTGCAAGGTTCTGGAGTCATACAAATCATAATCAATGGGCCCATTCTTGGTACACAGAAAGATGTATATGGGACTACACAAGTGGTGTCGGGGCTACTTACATGTACCTTGATTTCCTCATCTTTCAATGCTCATTACTCAGCCAGTATAAATTTTCTGCCAAAATTGTTTGGCAAATGGCATTTATTTGTAATCTTGAACATTCAGCGTAAGTTTAGTTTGATTCTGTGAGAATTCATTTTCTTCTTTTTTACCAGAACTCAACTTTATCTTTAAAAGCAACTAATGTCAGACTGGGCTTCACTTTCAATTTGCCCTTTCTTACCTCTGATGCATTTTAACCTCTTGAGGACGGTGGTAGGTCTCTTGAGATCTGCTAGAAACTTGTACAGGTCAACATCACTCAGCTTGTCTCCCTCCTAGAAAGTAAAAAGAAACATTAAATATCAGTAACAATGATCAAAATGTGGCAAGCACCAAATTTTAAAAAAGTTATGTATATTATGCGTTCCATTTCACTGTACTTTTTTGTCAAATATGGGCTTTAAATTTACTTCTATAAAGAGATATTGCAAGAAGGCTTGCTGACGCATCTGTTTTAAGCACTTGCGTAAAACATGGCCCGGATGGAACCCAACTCTGACTTGGGTATATTTTATATCATATATTTTATGATAGGTGTGGCCCAACATACCAGCTTCAAGAGACTGGATATTGTGATAGCAACAGGAGGAGAGAGGGTGAAAGAGAAAGGAAAAAGAAGGGTTAAAGGGGGGAAATCTTGGATCTCAGAGGTGAGGGGGCAGGAAGAGGAGGGAGGGGAGGAAGGGGAGGGGACGGGAGTAGCATAACATTTGTGCAGGAGGAGAGAGGGTGAAAGAGAAAGGAAAAAGAAGGGTTAAAGGGGGGAAATCTTGGATCTCAGAGGTGAGGGGGCAGGAAGAGGAGGGAGGGGAGGAAGGGGACGGGACGGGAGTAGCATAACATTTGTGCAGGAGGAGAGAGGGTGAAAGAGAGGGGGAAAGAAGGGGAAGGGGGAATCTTAGATCTCAGAGGTGAGGGGGCAGGAAGAGGAGAGAGGCAGAGGATAGGTGGAAGGGGAGGGGACGGGCGTGGCATAACATACATGCTTGAAGAAGCTGGATACTGTGATGGTGACGGGATGGAATGTCTCCAGATTACTGATGTCATCCTCCACCTTGTAGAAGCTCCTTCTCTCGGATCCATTACGCTTCAAGGAGGAGGAACTGGTCTCCCCTCGGCGGGGCAGGGAGCCGTATTGTCCTGGCTCAGTGACAGTGCTCTTCTTACGTCCCACCTCTAAGCTGTTGGACTTTTTGTCTATGATAGAGGGGAAATGACACAGTATATTCAACATTCAAATGAAATACTAACATGTATAGTTAACTTAACCAGCACTATGAGACATATTATCAGTTTGCTTTGTGACATGGTAAACTACCAATAAACTCAAGTAAAAACACTTTAGAAAAATTAGGTTGACAGATCTGTGTGATTTTACATAGATTATTCATGCAATTGCAGCACACAGTTGCCTTCTTTCACCCCAACTTAACATATGTTTGAAAGACATATAACTTTCCTTTTTATTTTTGCTGTGATAGTTTCTTAGATGGTTTATGACACCATGTTTGGACAAGACTCTGGATAGATTGACCTGAAGAGTATACAATCATCATTGAAAATGCAAATAGCACTCATATCCGCCGTGCAAGGCGCTAAAGGCACTCCAATATTACCTCAACTTTAGCTAAGCTACTGGCTCCTGTGCTCATAACATTCAAAGAATCGCTTCCTCTTCCTCCCAGGTACCCAAATGATAATTAGATACAGGGGTACATGTACGTTTAAAGCCTGTCTGCACTACTTGTATCTACTTGCGCCCTCTATATAGCAAACAATGCCCAAGAGGTACATGTACCCGTTGGTTCCCCATGATCCCCTTTTTCTTATGTTAATTGAGAGCTGATTAGATGGGATAACCACCTGTCCAGTGACCACGGCAGGGAGGTCTAATCCCTCCTGGACAAACTCATACAGACAGGAATAAATACATGAATTGAATAGTGCAAATAAGAGTGGAGAAGTATGACGTCATCAAAAATCTATTTTTAGAATTTCCCAATTTTTTCTTCATTTTCCGAAAGAGCATCAAAAATAATGTCCAAATGTCGAAAACCAATTGAATATGTTAGGTATTGGCTGAGATATGACCATCTGAATAAATATATTTCCTACAGGAACTCAGTGTTATTTGCCCTGGCTCCTAACATGAAGACAAAATTGAGAAATTCTAAAAAATAGATTTTTATGACGTCACAGCTTCAGTACTCTATTCCATACCCAGCTCAGCATCCGAGTTCCTGTCTAGACTGCTAGCTCCGTTGACAATGTTCATTAGATGGATCGCTGTCCAGGCCAAAGGCATCCTGTACACTCCTAGCTTGTCACAGAAATAGGCAGCTGTGGTTTTGATCTTTTCCATGTGCTGTAAAACAAACAGTGAGATTTAAATAATATTAATAATAACTTTTACTTATATAGCGCTTTTCATAAGACATTTATATCAAAGCGCTTTACAATATTGATACAAGTAAAACTAAACATAGTAATGACAAGAGAACAAATTGAAAGTGAAATTATAAAACATAAGATAACAAGGTAAGGTAACAATTTAAGAACTAGGTTGAATATGCATTTTCCATTAGGTAGGTTTTTAATTTTGATCTAAACAAAGTAATATCAGAGATGCAACGAATGGAGGCTGGAAGAGAGTACAGAATACAAGTAACAATAGTATATTACCTATTACAGTCAGAGTCCAATGGTAAATTCATATCAATGTGACATTCAAAGTTACATTTCATGGCTTGTAATTTCACGACATACTTTGACTGTCAAGTGGATTTGGCGCCTTATAAATCTTATGTATTATTATTATTTTTATTTGGCATTCATTTGGGTGCTCAAGTCGTGCTTATTCAGTCATCCATAACGCGTTCAATTTCATGCATATTTTCCATCAAAAGGTTGTTCATGATAACCTAAACAGTTTTTTCAATTTTTTTTTTTTTTTACTAATGACTACATGTAATACATGCATATTACTTGCCACAAATCTATTCTTTGGATTAAATAATGAAATGGCTCTTTGATTATGTTTGCAGAGAAGAAACAACCATTACTTTGAACGCACGGATGTTAAGTCAAACCCAAGTTCGAGGTCACATCTCTATAAAGACCACCTGTGGCAATTTAGATGTATATTCTCTGCCTCCAGCAGGAAATATATCTTGTACAACCTATCTATGATGGTCACTTTTTGTTGTTCCCTTTGTGGGAAGCCTTAGATGAGCTAGGATTTTATAGGGCCTTTACAGGACCTTGAGGGACTTTACAGACAAGTTTCACTGTATTAGGCCTAAAAAAAAAGAAGATGTTGTATTGCCCTTTAGGTGCCAAAACATGGGTTGGTTAGTCAGAAAAAAAATTTCCCTCCCTCTTTGGGCTGATATTTTTCAGGATTGAATGCTTTAATACATATTTTTTATCCATTAATTTTTTATTTTTTTAAACGGTAAGAAAAGAAAACTTTTAAAAAGCCGACCGAGATTTCAAGATTTTTGGGTCGGTCGCAAAGGGCAATACAACATCTTTTTTGTTTAAGCCTAATGGCAAAAATTGGTCTATCCCATTCAAACCTTGTATTACCTTTGGGTTTTCAGAGTCTTTGATGTAGGGCTCAGCACACTCTGAGATGTCTCCTTGCTGGAGGACCTTCTCCAGCTTGATGACGATGTAGACATCGTTAGACGGGTAGGTAAGAGAGAAGATGGCTCCCCGAGCTTGGCTGGACACATCAGGGAATCCCAGCTTGCCTTTTACCATCGACTTGATGTGGTCAGGCATCATGTCAAAGTAGAAGTTTTCAGAGATCTAGGGAAGAATGGAATATTACAGAAAATGCTAATTGGTATGGGTGATCTGAACTTAACATGTAGTTAAAGCTTTTACCACCCTTGAAATGTCATGGGCAAGCTGTTGTTGTTGTTTAGGTTTCAAGGCTTTATCTTTCAGGAGTGAATATTTACGCCTTTTCTTTTTTGAACATATAGATTTGGATAAATTGGATTCTTAAACGGTTTATTTAATGATGAAGAGGCCAGTGGCTGGCAAACAAAAGGCCTATCGGCTAGGACCGACCCGGACAGGGTACGTTGTGACAAGTTTCTTCACTCAGCCAAATGGTAAGCCTAGGCCATCCGACATCTGCCAATCATCCACTCATGTGGCCTTACTCATGTCAATTAATACTTCACCCATTTTCTTACTGTCTGCTTCCCGCGAGATTAATGGAGCAAATAGCAAAGAAAGGTGACAATGATCATGGGGCAGCAGACAGCAATAAATAATGGCACAATAGCATAAGGATGGATTACCTTTTTCTTTTCTCTTGCATCATACAAGGCCATTGTTGCAAAGATTGGCTCAAAATCTGGCTCCAGTCTGAAATGAAAAAGTAAAATGAAATATGTCATATTTCACAACAGATTGTAAAGTAAAATTTGAATCTGAATATTATATTCAATTTTGGGAACACACAGCAAAGTAAGATCGAAAAGATTTTTTTTTTAAAGGACTTTGTTGTCAAAAACGAAGAGTCATAAGGAGGAAGACAGAGACAGAGAGAGGGAGTGTGAGACATACAGACAGTAAAAAAGACACAGACATAGAGATATAGAAATATAAGACAAACTAGACAGAGAGAGAGACAGATAGAGACAGAGAGACAGACAGACAGACAGACATATAAATAACAGGTACATATATAAGAGGGACAGAAAGATTTATAACAGCAAACAAATATAGTGGAACAAAGAAAGGAATGGTTTAAACATCAGCCTAGATAGAACAACAAACAGCAACAACAACAACAACACCATTTTTATACATGTAGATGGAAAGCTGAACTTTTCATAGTTTTGAGAACTTACTTGAGCTGCAAACATTTAATGAGGAGTCGGTATCCAAAGTGTTCTGATGGAATTGGTGCAAGTGTTTTCCTCTCAATAGCATCATTCTACATTAAACATGAAAACATGATTTGAAATAATATACATGTATGATCTACATTGTATGTATGTATAAGAAATAACAGTAATAACAAAATGTAGAAATCCCAATCAGTAATAGTAGCAGGAATTAATCTACAAAATAAATCTTAAATACCAGTAACATATTGATTTCTAAACTGTTTCAGTACACAATTTGTTTTGTTTTGTTTTTTCATCATACAATAAATGACACCAGTATAAGCCAACACTTTCATTGCTGTAGTAGAATATGTATATACGTAGATAGCAGTAGGCCCTATGAGAGGAATATCATTCATGTTACCACACTTTACTCTCTTGGGTTTACATACAGAGGATATACAGGAACTACTGGGGTTAAAAT
>JAVYIG010010597.1:0-67854 GCA_035222895.1 Strongylocentrotus droebachiensis | reverse complement strand
AGCGTTCCCTATTTCGTTCCCTATACTAAATATAAGGTATATGTGAGGGGGGGGGGGGGGTATATGTGACAGGGGATATAAATTATTTGAGAAAGAGGGGGAGATAGAAAGTTATCTCCGATCCCCCCCCCCCTCAAGCTCTGATTTTGTTTCTTTTATGTTCGTCTCTTTTTTGTTTGATTATATCTTTTCGCTAAAGTATAATGTCTGACGTATAACATCAGGGATATGTTATAAATAATTAATCTCAAGGAAGGGATGATGCCGGCATACAAGTAAAT
Organism: Strongylocentrotus droebachiensis; assembly: GCA_035222895.1. Lineage (NCBI taxonomy): Eukaryota > Metazoa > Echinodermata > Echinoidea > Camarodonta > Strongylocentrotidae > Strongylocentrotus > Strongylocentrotus droebachiensis. Next base: position 67,573 of record JAVYIG010010597.1, on the reverse strand, counting down.
GGCGGAATAGTAGACAACATTATGAAAGATGAAGATGGAAAACGACATAGAAAGAGAGAGAGGGAGAGAGAGAGGGGGGTGGGCGGGGGCAGGAGAGACAGAAAAGTTGGACGTAAGTTGATATTTTTCCTCACCGACAACCCCCCCAGCCCCCCCCCCCCCACACCTCAGATTTTTTCTTTAGTTTTTTTTTTTATTTTTTTTTTTTTATCTTTTGGCTAGTAGAGCATAATGTCCGACGGATAATAGTACCGTCAATATAGCATAATAAAAGTTTGTTTATATCAGTTTGATGCAACAGAGATTTACATTCAAAAGTTTTATTTTGTATAAATATTGTACAGAAATATTCTTCTAATTTTGACATTATCATCCGCTCGTTTTCTATTTCGCTCCCTATAATAAATATAAGGTATAATGTACATCATCGGGGATATTTTATGTTATAATAATTAATCTCAAGGAATTTGCTGCTGGCGTACAAGCAAATGGAGGAATAGATAACAATAAGAAAGATGAAAATGGGAAAAACGACATTGACAGAGAGACAGGCATAGAGAGAGAGAGAGAGAGAGGGAGAGAGGGGGGGGGGGGAGCAGAGAGAAAAAATAGAGATAGAGGGGGGGGGGGGGGGTAGAAAGTTGGACGTAGTCTGTGCTGTATTTATTTGTATAATATTTGTCGCACCACCCCCTCCCCCCTCCTAGATCAGATAAATTATATTATTTAGTTTGTCTCTTTTTTGTTTGTTTATATCTTTTGGCTAAAGTATAATGTCCGACGAATAATAGTATCGTCAATATAGCATACTAAATGTTTGTATCAGTTTTGATGCAGCAGAGATTTACATTCAAAAGTTTTACTTTGCATAATTATTATTCAGTAATATTCTTCTCATTTCGACATTATCAGCTGCTCGTTTTCTATTTCGTTTCCCATAATAAATATAAGGTATTATGAGTACATCATCAGGGATATGTTATAATAATCAATCTCACGGAAGGAATGCTGCCGGCCTACAAGCAAATGAAGGAATAGAAAACAATATGAAAGATGAAGATGGAAAACGACATTGACAGATAGACAGACAGACAGACAGAGAGCGGGAGAGAGAGAGAAGAGGGGGGGGGGGGGGAGAGAAAGTTGGACGCCACGGTATAGTCTGTACTGTATACATTTTATGATATTTGACTCCCCGATCCCCCCCCCCTCCAGTTGTGATTTGTTTTCCTTTAGTTTTATGAATGTACAATGTCCGACGTATAATAATACCGTCAATATAGCATAATAAACTTCTTTTGAAATATCAATTTGATGCAACATATATTTACATTCAAAAGGGTTACTTTGTATAATTATTGTACAGTAATATTCTTCTCATTTCGACATTACCAGCCGCTCCTTTTCTATTTCGTTTCCTATTCAAAATATAAGGTATATTATTTTGTACATCATCAGGATTATGTTATAATCATTTATCTCAAAGAAGGAATGGTGCCGGCATACAAGCAAATGGCGGAACAACATTGGCAGATAGACAGAGAGACAGACAGAGAGAGAGGGAGAGAGGGGGAGAGAGAGAGGAAAAAAGGGAGGGAGAGAGAGACACATAAAGAGAGAAAAAGAGAGAGAAAAAGAGAGAGAAACAATCATTTCTCATCATCATCTTTTTGTCTGTGACATTTTAGCATATCACATATTCTTGTTCATTCCTTTATCTCTTATGATTGATATTATCTTTGAATGATTGCAAAAAACAACAAGACCCCACTCCCCCCAAAACACAACAACAAAAAAAACAGGGTTATACATGTAGGATCATCAATGCTGTAAGCCAGTTCATTGTCATTCAATTATACCCTTACCTTACTTCCGTTCTTCTATTGTTGGAGTTTATAACCATGACAACAACCTTTACATTCGACAACGTTCATTGTTCCTCTTACGTAACTTAGCCGTGAAATCATGGGCCAAAGACAAAGACATAGCTCTTTTCACATATTCTATATAGGTCCCAAATACTTGCAGACATTTCTGTGTCATTTTTATTTGTATGTACTTTGTCAATACATACTTACAAACTATAATTGTCAACATTTGCCAATATATTCATACATATTTATATTATATAGCGCCTTTACATAAAACATGATCAAAAGCGCTTTCCAATTAGTAAATAAAACAGAATAATTCTTTTGCTCTCCAGGCAATACTACAAACTATTTTGTTTCCCTATATCATCTTCCGCTCTAGAATCCTATCTTGTTTATATTTATTTATTGTGTACTTTTCCTTGTCTCCCTCTCCATTATTCTTCTGTTTTTGAAAGAGAAAGTTTCATTCTTTTTATTCTTTCTCTTATAATATTATCCACCTACTTCTAGATGACCCTTTTGTGGTAAAGTATAATGTCCGATGTATTTTATTTCCGTCGATATAATGAACGTTTCATTTTATTTTGATGCAACAGAGATTTACATTCAAAATCAAAACTTTTACTTTCTATAATTTGTGTACAGTAATATTCATTTTGACATTAACAGCCGCTCGTTCTCTATTTTTGTTCCCTAGTATTTAAGATATATGTTTTCATCATCATGGATATGTTATCATAGATTATCTCAAAGAAGGAATGATGCCGGCATACAAGCAAATGGCGGAAAAACATTGTCAGATAGAGAGAGAGAGAGAGAGAGAGAGAGAGGGAGAGAGAGAGAGGGAGATAGAAAGTTGGATGTAGTCTGTACTGTATTTATTATTATGCTAGTTGTCTATCTGATCAGCCCCCCCCCCCCCCCCCCCCGTTAGTAGTTCTTTAAAAAAAAAAATCTTTTCGCTAAAGTATAATGTCCGACCAAGGAGTTTTCCTTCGTCCGACGTATATTAGTTCTGTCAAAAAAGATTGCTTCATATTGATTGTATGCAAAAGAGATGTTTTTATATCCAAACTCTTACTTGTTTAATTATTGTACAGTAATATTCTTCTCATTTCGATATCAGCCATTAGTTCCGTTTTTTTCTTACTAAATATTGTATAATAATTTTTCTCAAAATCGGAAGGAACAATTTCGGTATAAAAACAAATAGCAGAACAGAAAGCAGTACCAGAAGAAAGACGGAAACTGGCGTTGAGAGAGCGAGCGATCAAGAGAGAGAGAAGCAAACATTTCCCCTATCATCTTTTTGTCTGTGACATTTTATTTAATCACATCCTCTTGTTTATTCCTTTATATTTCCATGATTGTAATATATTTGCATCAATATTTTAGATAGGGTAAAATCTGGCTTTGCGTTATGATTAACAATTCTTATTTATATGTCGAAACGTGCTTTAGGAAATCGCGGAACAGAAAACAGTATGAAAGAGATGAAGTATAATGAACGGTTTTTAGAGAGTGAGAGAGAGAGAGGGAGAGACAGACAAGACAGAGAGAAAGAGGGAGAGAGAGAAAGTTGGGCGCATCGTTATAGTCTGTACTGTATTTATTAGTATGCTATTTTGGCTCTCCTTTCACCCCCCCCCCCCGTTCTGGATTCTTCTTGAGTTTCATTTGATCATGTTTATATATTTTCGCTACAGTAGAATGTCCGACGTAAATTATACCAGTCAACTTTGGCTGATAAACTATTTCAATTCAATTTGATGCAACAGAAACTTACATTGAAATATTTAACTTTTTATAAACTGTGTATTTTCTCATAAAATCGAGTATCAAAATAAAAGGAGATAAATAAGAAGAATAGAAAGAAGAAGAAAACGAAAAAGAAGGAGGAGGAATAAGAGTGAGAAGGAAAAAAAAAAAGAAACGGAGGAGAAAGAAGAACAAAATAAGGAGGTACATATGTAGAAGAGGAAGAAAAGATAACGAAGAAAAAAAAAACTACCTACGGAAGAGCTGAAAGAACTTAGGGGTTGGAGCACGGCAGATTGCCAAATGATCTGCGCATGCGCTAAGTTCCTGCTCGTCGAAGCGACTGACCAGGCTTTAGGTCGCTTCAACGCACACGCATTGTGCCGCGCGCTGAACAGTCGCACGCTACGGCAGCGAAGGAGTCGAGTTTTCGATTTTTAATCTCGTTTGTGGGGTGGCTATTAGGCTGAATAATTTCGGAAGGAACGGGTTAATGATTACACATTGATTGTAAGATCTTCTATCTAAGTTTTAATGATTACACATTGATTGCAAGATCTTTTATCTAAGTGTTAATGATTACACATTGATTGCAAGATCTTTTATCTAAATGTTAATGATTACACATTGATTACACATGGATTGCAAGATCTATTATCAAAGTAATGAACGTTTGGATTACTTTTTTGACAGGTGGTAATCCCGGAGACTGGTGGACAGTGTTAGAGAGTGAGCCCTCTATTGGCAGCATGTCTCAACTCCAGCCAGCATGGAATAGGGATTCTCATGTTTATGACATGGATGGTCATTCTAGCAGTGATGGTAAAGGTAAGTGAAATACATTCCTGGCTTGTTATTTTAATCACTCTTAATGTTTCCTACAGTATTGATCTGTGATGGCTACTTTTTTTGAGGAATCACTGCTTGCCACAGTGATGGTCATCATTCCTTTTGACAGAAGTATACTTCTTTCACAAATTTGAGTGTGGTACTTTGATAATAATACTATTTGTAATTATGCATTTATATTGAGTACATATTCATCCCAGGGGATGCCTAAAGTGCTTACAAAGTAATGCTACAGTGTATAACCCTGACTTTAGCCAAGCTGCCCCAAGTTGCTGAAAGCATTCAAGAAATGATTTCCTACCGGTATCCATTTACTACCCCTGGGTCAACAGGGGCCAATGTACATCTAGTGATAAATCTGGACATGAATTGGTTACTTTCATTATGTGGTAACAATATCAATATCCGATCACAATATGATTTAAATTGTGTATTTCATACTATTTCATCCTTAGTCCTGTTACTTGGATTATTTTCAGGAGAGATAAGCGGGATTGCAGCCTCTGCTCTCAATCAAATGCTGAGCAGCCTCTCCAGTCCCGCCTTGTTCAATGTGATAAGAGTCTACATTTGTGCGCCACAGGACATGCATGAAGAGGCTTCGTTGTTGCAGAAGGTTCGTAATTTTTATGCCTCCGTTACGAAGAACCAGAGGCATTATGTTTTCGGGTTGTCCGTCCGTCCGTCAGTCCGTACGTACGTACGTCCGTCGGTCCGTACGTCCCGTTCTGCGTGATCGCGTTATCTGAAGAACCGATTGATGGATTCCTGCCAAACTTTGGTCATGTATGTATCTTACAGAGCCGGTGAACTGATTAGATTTTGGGGTCACGAGGTCAAAGGTCACAGGGGTCATTATGTACCGTAAATAACGTTGTATAAACCGCCCTCGTGTATTAACCGCACCCCTCTTTTTCGCCCTTAAAAAAAAAAAAAAAAAAAAAAAAAAAACTTTTTTTTTTTTTTTTTTTTTTTTTTTTTTGCCGAGATTTTTTTTTTTTTGTGTGTAAGATCATTACGGTACTGTAAATTAAAAAACAGTAGGGACCTAGGATAGAACCTTGTGGTACACCATGTAATAGAAGAAAAATTGGAGGAATTATTATTATAAACTACATATTGAGATCTATCAGAAAGATTACTTTCAAACCAAGATGACAGACAAATTTGAGTGTTGTTCTAGTTTCCGAGTGGTGAGTCAACACACCGATTACCGAGCTGGGAGACATTGCCAGGCATAGCGCCAGGTGGAGGGGCATAAATTGAAACTTTAAAAAAAAAAAAAAAAAATTTTTTTTTTTTTTTTTTTTTTTTTGGTGTACCGTGTATAAACCGCACCCCCGACTTTGAAATTTTTTCGGCGGCAAAAAAGTGCGGTTTATACACCGTTATATACGGTATGCAAAAACAGCTTGTGATCGCATTATCTGAAGAACCGATTGATGGATTCCTGCCAAACTTTGGTCATGTATGTATCTTACAGAGCCGATGAACTGATTAGATTTTGGGGTCACGAGGTCAAGGTCAAAGGTCATGCGGCTCATTATGTATGCAAAAATAGCTTGTGAACGCATTCTCATTAGAACTGACAGATGGATTACTATTTAACTCTGGACATCTTGCAGAGCCAATGAACTGAGTAGATTTTAGGGTCATGAGGTCAAAGATCAAAGGGTCATATATGTACATGAGAAATTGCTTGTAATCACGATATTCTGAGAACCTGTTAATGGATTACAATTGAACTTGAATTTGAAAAATTTCTTCTGTTTTGGTTTGTAAAATTGCTCTATGACGGAGGCATCATTTCGACTGCGCGCAGTTGAAGTTCCATCTAGTTGATGGTTGATTAATGAAAATAATTGTTCAGTGATACCTGGATATGGCTTAAACCACAAAAAGAAAGCTAGTAATGTGATTTGTATAATTATATAGACTGGTCATCATACTCTTTCACAGTTTATTCAGGCTTGTTTTATCAAGATAATACTTGATTTTCACAGTGCATCTGTAATAAGTATAAAAACTCTCAGAGTTATAAGGATAAATTCTTACAAATGTAATTCTAATGTTTTGTTTGCAGCTATTTACATGCAAATTTTCTCTTTATACAGTAAAACCTGTCTATAAAGACCACCCAAGAGAGATGAGAAAATTGGTCTTTATAGGCAGGTGGTCTTTGTAGACATGTGCCTATAGTACATGTTTCAATGAGAAACCATTTTCAAGGGAAACAAAAAATGTGGTCTTTGGAGACCGCTGGTTTTTGTAGACAGGTGGTCACTAAAGCAGGTTTTACTGAATTTGATTATCGGTATCATTCAATTATCATTGATCATGCAACAAATAAGGACAGTCATGATTCTCTATTCACATGTACATGGATACCTATTCCTGTTTCTTACAAAACACACACTTATCACCAGGACTACGGCAGTCAGCTTCGCTCTCTGGGTGACAGTGAAGGTCGGTTTGTGCTTCTTGTTCATTTGACCTTTGACCCCGAAAGTGCAGTGACCTCTCTCCTAGATGAGGATCTATTAAGACTTCACTCAGTGAGACAGAGGGAGGTGGAGTACTGTACAATCTTTGTTGGTTTCTTGGGCAAGGTCATTGATAGGTGAGTGAGAAGTTTAATAATTTCTTCAAGCATATTTACTGCAAGGCACTAGTACATGTAGTTACAACTTTAATTTGAATGCAGGGCCTCCAACCTCTAAATGCGATAAATTGACATTCACTGTTACATACATAACGATATTTACCCACCTATTTCATTGCTACGTGTTACTGAATCATCTACAAAACAAAGAACTGTTTAGATATAAGTTTTTTATGAAGATCTCAGATTAAAAATATCAGGGAGAATTTTTTTTTTCTTCCTGTGATTATAGTTACTTTCAAAATCGTTTCTTCTTATTACAACTCTCCTTTAACAGAATTAGTTTATGGTATTGTAAATATATTTAAAAAGGGAAACACGGAAAAGTCATGCCAAACTTGAGTAGCATGTAAACTTTGATGTTTTTTTAAAGGTGTAGTGCTTGTTATTAATTTGTACTTAAGATTAGGTAATCTTGAGGCTATGGGGATAAAATGTGTGACAAGATTTAAATTTAAATTGATTGATTTTGTTGCCAGGTTTACTGTGGAAGAAGTAGAGCTTGGACATCTGCATGATCCTGAAACCAAGCCAGCTATATTCTGTTACACCGATGAGAGGTAAGCGTATTTACATTAAAATCATGCAAGTCATAACATGGTCATACACTGTTTTACCACTGTCCACACTTGTACAAGCATTGCTTTTTAGTGGACCCCTCTGTTTCTAATATGAATTAATTCCTAAATTGTTGTTAATGTTTATAATTGATTTGTAATGTTTTGTTGGAAACATAAATAAAATGAATTGAATTGAATTAAATTATATCTAGGCCTATTTAGATATAACCTAATAGAAATATAAAGATTATAAGTTACTCATACCCCAAAACCAACAATCACAAACATACAGATCTTCAGCTTCCTGCAAGAAAGTCATAACAGCTACATATTGCCAATGACAGTAATGACCTTCTTGCAGGCTGCCGACCAGATACATGTTTGTAGTGTTGTTGTCCATATCTTGATAAATATGGAGAGGGACATGCGAGAAACGATTGGAGAAAACAGATATCTACTATCATGGTCTGCATGGAAAATAACTGGAAGTTAGCTTTTGTGTGCACCTAAATTTATGGACGTATAACAACTAGTCTCACTGACCATTTTTTTATACTTGAAGTTGCAGTATGAAGCAATTTAAAACATGCTTGCTGCAATATTTATATTACATTGATGGATACAGGATTAATATGAAGCTTATGTAATCGAATAGTGTTAATAGACAGTATGAAAACCCAAACATAATTAGCAAATCAATTTTGTCGATTTGTTTTCCCCTATAATCATCACAACGATTCAATTTGCAGACGCAATTATCTTCTTTCCTCTTTATGTAGATCGGTTGAGTCGGAAGAGAACAGTTCTGAAGGGCTGAAGGCTCAGATCAAGAATAGCGGCAATGCTAAGATCCTGGAGGGTTTAGAGAGCACCAGAGAGAGAGTAGATGCCGTCTTTCAAGAACTAGAGAAAATCATCCAACTGGTGAGTTCTTACTCGTCTCTGATGTCCAGTCAAACCTGTCTATGGAGGCAGCCCATGGGAAACAGAGAAAATAGCCACTTTAGACAGGTGGCCTGTTTAGATAGGTTCTACAACACAAATTTCTTTCTTGAGGGAGACAAAATACATGGCCACTATCGACAGGTGGCTTTTATAGAGAGGTGGCCACTAAGACAGGTTTGACTGTAGTTACCAATACACTGGACCTGGTTTAACATACTCCTTATGATCAACAAAATTACCTTGTTATATTGAAACCTTGCTATATTAGGGCTAGAAAGGCTTTGTTATATAAGTGTTCTTTACAATGAGGTTTCACTGTATTTATATTTAACTAAATAGGATAAATATATTATGATAATTAGGATAAAAATGATTTTTACCCACAAGACTCTTATGACTAGTTACTGAGCATACATTTTTCAAGTGCAACCAAACTTGGGTAAAGGATGCTCTTTGGCAACATTCATGTTATTTGGTCACAGGTGGGCGAGGCTATCTGGCGTTTGCCTTGATCATTCTGAAACAGGATTAGGTACCTTCATATTGAAGTTCATTGTTATGAATATATTTTAAGCAGATTTCAAAAATGTAACAAAGCAAGTTTAATAAAAATTCCAATCTTGAAAGTTAATTCATGCCTTTTTCTAAAATGGTTTGTGGCATGTGAAGGGTTGATGATGTTGTGAGTATTTGTTTGGCTGAATTGCAATGTGACCTTGAACCTCTTTTCCCTCGTTGTTCAGGAGCTTGGTATTGAATCTGTTGTAACCTCTGAGATGTCGTCAGAGTTTGAGAGTGAGCTTGATGAAAGTACAGAAGAGAGATGCGGTGGACTACAGTGGGATCTCCATGGTGACGGGGAACAACAAGAAATACTAGCTAACATCGCTAAGGAGGCCACATGTGAGCTCACTTTTGAAAAGGTATGAAAATCAAGTCTTTACATTCTCTGTAGATTATGACAAATGGGAGCACTGTGGTGTGTAGGTGAAGGCTCTGACTCTCATAGGAGAAGTCTCAGGTTCGATCCTTGCTCGGTGCTGAAGTCCTTGGACAAGGTGTTTTGCCAACATTTGTCCCTCATGATCCAAGTGTGAAATACCTGGCAATGCTAGGGTAAAAACAATTGCAGGGCGTACAGGAACAGCTGTATTGATACTGATGTGCCTATCCTGGGTATATAACACTAAATTTATATTGATAATTGTTATTCATTAAACCAGGATATTTCAGTCACTCTTCCAAACCACCTTCAAACTAACCCCAAACCTAGTACTTCTTTGGGGTAATATAACATTTTGTTTGGTCTGCTGTCAGCCTGTTGATGGTCTCGTTGGTTTGACTGATGTTTTAATGAGATGATTACCTGATTATCATTATACACATGTGTATGTTCTGTGATTATTCCGAACATTCCTCTAATTCTTTATGATAGGTTTGTATGCTAACCATTTTATGTTGGAAGGTGTGGTACCATTCAGCTTGCACTCAAAATGTGGCCAAGTGGGATTGTAGGTTGTTCGGCTCTTGCTCCTACCACAATTACTCCACGATAATATCCTACACTAACCAAATTCTTAAATTCAACCCTCGGCCCAATTCTATACCTAACGCACACCCTGACCCTAAACTTAACTTAATTTCAAACCTAGCTTTAACCCTCTACCATTGATGAAATAAAGCCCAGAGAAATTAATACAAGAGCAAAGGTCGGGTCACCAGGAATTAAATAATACCCTGCGCTCAACAATAGGTATACTGTATCATCTCTCTTTTTCTCCCTCACTCCCTCTCTCGTGCTCTCTCTCCCTCTTTTGCTCTCACGCTCTCTCCCTCTCTCTCCCTCTCTCACACTCTCTCTCTCTCTCCCATCCTCCCTCCCTCTCTCTCTCTCTCATTCTTCCTCTCAGCACTATGAGAGCATCAGTGAGCATGTAGGAGCCGCCGGTCCTCTCCCCCCTCTCCTGGTGAGCGGTGCCCCTGGGAGCGGGAAGTCATTGCTGCTTGCTAAGTGGGTTCAGCTCAAGCAGAAAGATGCTCCACCGGGCTTGGTGCTCTATCACTTCACTGGCTCCCCAAACTCCTCCAGCGCCAATGCGGTCACCATGATCAGAAGAATGACTGCGCAGGTAAATTAAAGGCATCGTTTAACAATGTTAAATCTGAGATGCATGGCCCTACGTGTTATCAGTGTCTGTGATATGGTGTAATATTGAAGCCCTTAAAATTACACTTCAAAATGATCATGAAGTGCCTCAAAAAAGTAAAAACCTTTCAGTGACCAGTTTTACCATACTCATTTTTCCCAATAGACTTTAGTGTTATGAAAACCGTTAGGAAAACAGAAAATTCTATTTTCAAGTTTCAAGTTTATTTATCTTTCTTTCATAACACACATTATAAATATGACATGAATATAAAGGAGTGAACAGAATATGGCGTTACAATAGAAAGATGAGGTGACCTCGGTTGAAAGCAAGGCTTGTGGATTTAAGTCCCTCATGAGTAGTTTAAGAGTATGTCCTAAAAGAACAAACTTGTCAAATAAAAAATAAAACAAATTGCGTACATTTAAATGCTTACAAAACTAAACTAACTAAACAACTGAGAAAATATTAAACATAAATAAGTACAATAAAATCTACTGACTACTAAATAATGGCTATAAACAACAGGAACAGGAATATACTACGAGCAACAGGACTGAAACACAGACAAAAACTAAACAAGACAGACAGATGAATAGATGTGAGAAACGGGAGTAGAATAATGCTGACCTATATAGCAAATAGTTTTCTTAAATATTGATCACAACTATAAATCTAGACGATATCGACTCAAATACAGTAACTTCAGTTTGCGCTTAAATACATAAATACTGACCGATTGCGCTATTCTTGGTTCAAGGGAATTCCAAAACCTAGGTCCAGTGGACCCCAAAGTAGTAAGGGCAAATTGCGTTCTAACAAGAGGTAAGTGATATGCTTGCGCCTGTCTTGTGGAATAACTATGAACTTGGTTATTTTTCTTAAAAATTCCAGCCAAGGCTACTGGCAGTAGACCTTCATTCAATTCATACATTAGAGCTCCTTGTTGTACATGATAAATATCTTCAACTGTGATTTCCAGTCACAAATATCATGATAATCAGACAGGCGATCGGCTCGTAAAAGTCATAAGGTTCCTGACCAACCTAAAGGTTTATAATTATCATTGCAGCATGAGCTAAATCCAGGATTTTGTTTCAGAATTTGAGACAATGTTATCGAGTCACTTTAAGTACAGTTAATGACTGTCCAGATATTAAGTGGAAAACCCTCACAGCCCCCCACCCCTGCTGATTATTAGTCTTCAGATTGGCAAACTGTGCGCCATTCATGGTACGGTAATGCAATGCGCAGTACATGTTAAATTTAGTTACTTTATATGGCATTAATTAGCAAAACCACCCAGTTATCACACTGGAAGCAGATGAAGAGATGAAACAAAATATGTAATGCAGTCATGAAAATTATAAGATTGTGAGTGGATATTTTCCCCCATACCTGATGTTCCAGTTTTTGGTACAATGGTATCCAACGTTGGAACCTCCCCGATTCTTACAATATCCATGGAGCACTGGATTAAATAAAAAAAGGGTGCTGTTGAATCTTGCCATCATTGAAAGTTGAATAGTACCATGAAGTATTTAGACTGAGACAGTGCAGGCTTGTGATACTGAATATTCACAGGACTATTGTTGATGATGTTTTGTTCCATGATCTTACATAATTATTATGTTACCATGACAATATATGACTCATTTTTAAAGTGCAATATAATATCATCTCTTTCAGTTGATGCAGCATGTTTCGTCTCCTCCTGCTTTATCTTGTGAACCTTCAAGATTGGTGGAGGAGTTTCCGAAATGGTTGGAGAAGGTTTCATCACGGGTAGCTGGTGGTATCACCATCATCATTGATTCCTTGGACAATCTCCAAGTAAGATTTGATGATGATGAATGATGATGATAATGATGATGATGATAATGATGATGATGAATGATGATGATAATGATGACGATGATAATGATGATGATGAATGATGATGATAATGATGATGATGATGATGATGATGATGATGATGATGATGATAATGATGATAATGATGATTATGATGATGATGATGATGATGAATGATGATGATAATGATGATGATGATGATGATGATGATGATGATGATGATGATAATGATGATAATGATGATGATGATAATGATGATGATGAATGATGATGATAATGATGACGATGATAATGATGATGATGAATGATGATGATAATGATGATGATGATGATGATGATGATGATGATGATAATGATGATAATGATGATTATGATGATGATGATGATGATGATAATGCTTTTGATGATTATGATTATGATGATGATGATTATGATGATGATGATGATTATGATGATGATGATGATTATGATGATGATGATGATGATTATGATGATGATGATGATGATTATGATGATGATGATGATGATGATTATGATGATGATGATGATTATGATGATGATGATGATGATGATTATGATGATGATGATGATGATTTTGTTAATTTTGTTGAGGCAAAGGAGGATAAGGATGATGGTGATAACATTGGTGATGGTGGAGATTGTGGAATGATGATGACAATTATAGGTATGATGATAGTGATAATGATGATGATGGTCTTTATTATCATTATGAATTTGGTTTTGATTTTGGTGGTGATGGTGGGGGTGATGATTATGATCATGATTGTCATGATGATAATGGAAGTTTTGATGATGATTATGTGATGTTGATGATGATAATGATGACGATGATGATGACAATAGTGATGGTCATGATGATGATGATGATGATGATAATGATAATGATGATGGTAAGAGCTAGAAGTGGGATAACAGTTGATCATCTTTTATCTTGCCAATCAGAATCGAGAATGTCATCTGGGATGGCTTTTAGACCCTCTTCCAGTTGATACGAGGGTGATTGCTTCAGCCAATCCAGAAAACTGTCTACCTGCTTGGAAGTGAGTAAACCTCTCTATGTCTTGTCATTCCATATTCCTAAGTTTCTTGTTTCTAAACAGCCTATCATTCCTTATAGCATGATTCCATTTGTTTATTTTCAGTCATTTTTTACATCACTACAACTGATGAAATGCCTTACCAGAGCATGATGTTAAATATCATTTATTCTGTGTCATCTGATATTGGTATCCTAAGACTTTATAAAAACCATTGACCTATACTTTAGTCAGAATATAGGGTAAACTTTTGATCAACTGCATTAGATAAATCACTGATTAGCTAAAACACTGATATCTATAGCAACTAAACACCACCACTGTCATGATTATCATCATCATCCTCCTCATTGTCATCATCATCATCATCATTATCATCATCATCATCATCATCATCATCATCATCATCATCATCATCTTCATCATCATCCTCCTCCTCATTGTCATCATCATTGTCACTGCATTATATAGGTCATTGAGGTATGCCAAATCACAGCATCACATAGAGCTGTACAGATTCAACCCAAACATTGGTTTCTACCCCCTCCCCCCCCCCCCCTAGATCCTGGCCCACCCTCCACCTGGACCCCTTGTCTCCATCCCACTCCAAGGCTCTCATCCATGCCCTCTGCCAATCCCGAGGTCTGCAGGTGTCTCCGGAACATGAAGCCCTCTCCCTGGCCCACTGCCGCACCCCTGCTGCTCGTACCCCTCTCTTCATCACCCTCATGGTAGACGAGCTGGCGCACAGTGATCGGTCCGTGCCTATCGGCGAGAAGCTAGCTGCTGGCTGCCTGGATTATGGGGATTCGGTGGAGTTGTATAGGTATATACTTGAGTCACTGGAGACTGACCATGAAGATGCCACATGCAGAGGTCTCGTCAAGAAGGTAAGACACATCTCAACCTTTTGTCTTTTTCTTATAGGTAACCAGTCTTCAAAAATTGTTTTGCTTTGTATCTTGAGGGTTCTATGCCTAACGGTATATAATATAGTGAATACTGTATACAAAGACTGCACAAGGGAGAGACAAGTAATGTGGTCCTTTTTCACAGATGGCCTTTCTATAAAATGGTCAATAAAACGAGTTTCACTGAACTTTGATATATTCAAAATATCATCTTCGAAATATTAATGCTGTAAAGAGATAAAGTGTCATCTTAAAGTCTTTTTAAATGAAGACCAACTTGGGAGTATCCTTATCCACACATTTGTATGTACATCCATGCCCACTTCCATGCAGGCTTTGATAAGAAATTTCATCCCATTTAATCCTTACCCATTTGATTGTGCCAGATCATTGATTGGGTTTAGTTTATGTCCTGTCACAATTATTTTGTGGGAGATGATTCTCCCCTTTGAAATATTTTAGATATTATACATTTTTGTATGCCGTTGTTCTATTTGATGTAGTAGTAGTTGTTGTTGATGATGATCCATAAATGAATCCAGTTTGTATTTTTGATGTCCATTTCCCAGTTTGTTTCAAAAGTATTATTTTTTAATTCATGTGTTTCAGTGATTGTGCTTTGAGAAATAGCATTTCTTTTTGTATAATCATGGATTTCCTTTTATGTAGGTGTGCTTGTTGGTCTATGCCTCAAGGAATGGTATTTCTGAGTTGGAGCTGTTTGACCTGATCCCTGACCTGACCTGGAATCACTGGGCCCCTCTCTGCCATGACCTCATCAATAGACATGTCATGACCTTTAAGGCAGGGGTCGTGACCTTTGCGCATGCACAGGTTAGAAGTTAGCCTCTCTTCTTAATTTATAATAATTGGGTCTTAACCGTCTTATTTACCCAGGGTAGCCACTTCAGTATTATTACTGTTCTGCCTGCGGTCCCTGCAATTATCGCAACCAGCCGTTGCTAGGTAAC
Organism: Strongylocentrotus droebachiensis; assembly: GCA_035222895.1. NCBI lineage: Eukaryota > Metazoa > Echinodermata > Echinoidea > Camarodonta > Strongylocentrotidae > Strongylocentrotus > Strongylocentrotus droebachiensis. Next base: position 51,984 of record JAVYIG010010597.1, on the reverse strand, counting down.
CATTTAAACCTGGGTGGAAAGTGGCAAATCTTAAGTTAATGCTAGGCTGGGATTCAAACCCTCAACCCTTGGATTGAGAATCATGTGTATGAACCTCTATATCACAAATTATACTTTTTGCCAAGTTGAAAATTATACTGGATAATTGTAAAATGTAAGTGTTTTTTGTTGTTGTGTCGATATATATGTAAATATAGAACATAAAAGATTGTTTGGTAATGTTTTTTGTATGAAAGTGGCAAATTGACTTTATCTTTGGTATTCTTCAAGAAAGTGAACTTTGGATGTCCATGAAATATTATGGAGATGTATTGCACATCATGATTTTTAGACTGCATACATTTATTTCCAAACAACCTAGATTTTGTGAATATTCCTGTCTGTAGAGAGCAATCTGAATTCTTTATTGATTATTTTAGATAGATCATTTAGGTTAGTTTATGCAATATAAGATGTCCCTGTTTGTGGTGGGTGTACCTCAAGTCATCTTGAAAGGCTAAAACACTAGTCCTAAAGTTTTAGGATGATTCAGTATTTGACTTTGGGCACTTAGAATCACCTAGAGCACCCTCAAGGATCAGAGTGTAACAATTTCTGTCGTTTGATAGAATCTTGTTGCAATGATCAATACTTGTAATGCTGTTCTTTCATTTGACAGGCTTGTGATGCGGTTCGATTAAGTCATTGTAGTGAACCACACTGTGAGAGAGAACTGCAGGCTGTTGTCAACAAACTCGTCCATTACTTCAAAAAGCTTCTCAAGTTAGTAACCTTTCCTAACTTCATTCAATCGTTTATATTCACATTTATATTTTCATCTGCATAATTTTGTTCAAATAGTAGTCAAAAGTAGATGCGTGCAACTGTCCTACGCATGGTCACTAATCTATGTTTTGTAAGATTTAAAAATATGAAGTGCAGAATGCTGAAAGGCATTGTTTAACAATATTTCCAGTTTTACAAATCAGAGATGCATGGCCCTACATGTTATCAGTGTCTGTGATATGGTGTTATTTAGAAGCCCTAAAAAAGTTGCGCTTCAAAATGATCATGAAGTGCCTCAAAAAATTAAAAATCTTTTAGTGACAGGTCTTACCATGCTCATTTCCCCCAATAGGCTCATGTGTTATAAAAACCGTTGGGAAAACAGTTTTTGAAATTTCGCATTCCAATAATAAATATCTTGATAATCAGACAGGCTTGTAAAGACATGGGATTCCTGACTGACCTTAAGGTTTATAATTACTGGTATGATTGCTGCATGAGCTAAATCCAGGATTTTGTTTAGAATCTGAGGCAAAGATACCCAATCCCTTATGCTTCAAAAGCCCAGCAGTGAACCATCATAGTTTACTGGCCCATTTGTGAACAAACCTTTGACAATATGTTACGTACGTCTTGCATTTCACATAGACCTGGGTCGACGACCTCTAGACTGACCGAGGAGCTCCCATACCTGATCCAGGTCTCAGGGAGCAGCTCCAGGCTCCAGGAGACTGTCAGTAATCTCTGCGTCTTTAGGATCATGTACTCCAGAGGGCGCTGTTCAGATCTGCTGACCTACTGGCAAACACTTGGGGTCGACAGGCAAGCCATGGCTAATATCTACTTCACTACCATCAAGAAAGTAGAAGAAAGTAAGTTGAGTGATTTTTTTTTTTTTTTTTTTTTTTTTGGGGGGGGGGGGGGGGTCCTAGTGCATAGTGTGCCTTCTTAGAATGTTCAAGCACTTGCATACTTGTACATATATATATTTGTTGAAGAAAGTGAACAGTTCACAATTTGTGACTTTCAGGAACACAATGCAGTATTCTAACTGAAAAGGCTGTTGACATATTCTTTTGTCAAAAAAAACCCTCTAATGGGGCGTTTAGAGGAATTGAGGAAGGAATATAAGGGAAAGGAAGGAAGAGATGATGAATGGAGTTTATCAAACACTTACATGAGACTCTTTTTGTTTTTTGTTTTTGCTGAGATGAAATGGAAGGAGGAAAGGAAAGGGAAAGAAGGAATGATTGAGATTGAGAAGGCCTTGATCAGATCAAATTTCAACAGTGAAAATAAAGAATGTAGTTCTGAAAAGAACTGTTGGTATTCCTCTGTGGAGTAGTTCTGAAAAGATTTTCTGACTGCAGTATACTCATTCACCATAGAGAACATCTTAAGTGAGCAGTGTTTTGATAAAACTTTTCACACAATTGAAAAAAAGAAAAAAAGGGTTGACTTTGCATCAAGTCAAGTTTTTACTGTATTACTGCAAGTACAATTCAAGACGGCTGAAAGACTGAAATGTCAAAATTCAAACAAATTACAACGTATGAAGTTACTAGACTATTAATGTTTAGAAATGGGAATGCTTTTATAACATGAATATTATTTTGTGGTGCCATAGATCAAAATGGACAGATTCCCTTGCCTAGGATAGCTGACATGTATGAGATGCTAGCACGATTTGTGAAAGACCTTGGACTTCTAAACCAGGTAAGATGGCAACATATCCATGAATTTGTTCTTTGGTCATGTAAAAATCAGTTCCTGCTGTTACTGCCTCATTATATTTAATTGTATTGTACCAATCATGCAACCCTCAAAACAGTTTGGGTGGACGGTGGGTGTGGGGGGGGGGGGGGGGGGGTCGACAGATGCATCACACAATTTCATTTATTCCAGAGGCAAAATCACCCATAGCCCTAGTCTACATTTCATTTATTCTAAAGTCAAAATCACCCATAGCCCGAGTCTACATTTTATTTATTCCAGAGTCAAAAACACCCATAGCCCGAGTCTACATTTCATTTATTCCAGAGTCAAAAACACACATAGCCCGAGTCTACATTTCATTTATTCCAGAGTCAAAAACACACATAGCCCGAGTCTACATTTCATTTATTCCAGAGTCAAAAACACCCATAGCCCGAGTCTACATTTCATTTATTCCAGAGTCAAAAACACCCATAGCCCGAGTCTACATTTCATTTATTCCAAAGTCAAAAACACCCATAGCCCGAGTCTACATTTCATTTATTCCAGAGTCAAAAACACCCATAGCCCGAGTCTACATTTCATTTATTCCAGAGTCAAAAACACACATAGCCCGAGTCTACATTTCATTTATTCCAGAGTCAAAAACACACATAGCCCGAGTCTACATTTCATTTATTCCAGAGTCAAAAACACACATAGCCCGAGTCTACATTTCATTTATTCCAGAGTCAAAAACACACATAGCCCGAGTCTACATTTCATTTATTCCAGAGTCAAAAACACCCATAGCCCGAGTCTACATTTCATTTATTCCAGAGTCAAAAACACACATAGCCCGAGTCTACATTTCATTTATTCCAGAGTCAAAAACACACATAGCCCGAGTCTACATTTCATTTATTCCAGAGTCAAAAACACACATAGCCCGAGTCTACATTTCATTTATTCCAGAGTCAAAAACACCCATAGCCCGAGTCTACATTTCATTTCCAGAGTCAAAAACACCCATAGCCCTAGTCTACGTTTCACCTGGGCACTTGTATTATTTCAAAAGATCAGGGGGATGTTTCACAACGATCCTAAGTCAAACTTAAGTCGAAGTTGGACATTATGGAGAGCCATTTATAGCCTTAAAATAAATTCCACTTCAAGAACATGAAATCTCCTATATAATAGAAAATATGAATGATTTCAATCAACAGTTGATGCCTTTTAAAGCAACTTTTAACAAATATTTTCAAATATGCTAACGGCTTTCCATAACTGTTAAGTCCAACTTAGAGTTAAGTTCTACTTAGGATCTTTGTGAAACACCCCCCCCCCAGTACTGATCAATAGCCCCTCTTATCTATCAGTTCCTTTCTTTCCCCTCATGCAGGCTATCTGGTCAGTGCAGCGAGCCCTTGAGATACGTGAGTCTATTGATCCAGACCATCTGAGTGTGGCACAGTGCTTCCACCTGCTGGGTGCCATACACGGACAGGGGGGCAAGTTTGGTTCAGCGGAGGCGTACTACCAACAAGCTCTCATGATCAGTGAGAGTGCTCTCGGGAACAGCCATGTGGATGTGGCCAAGGTCCTGGATTCACTGGTCGTCATATACCGCAAACAGAACAAGTGAGTCATATTGATTTTGTGTCATTATGTAGGAATTCACATGTTTATTATCAAGTTAATCGGCAATAGGCAATGACTGGGATTGATAATGTTGTACATTTTAAATGCTTTTTTTTTTTACTTTTGAAAAAAATCAAAAGTTTCCTTGTTTGGGGTAAACACTGTCTGTAGTCTTGGCTTCTACCAATCTTAAGTAGGCAAAGTAGGCAAACTTTTTTCAGTTCATGTAGACTTTCCCAAGCCATGTGACTATGTGACCAGTTTCTTACTGTCTGCTGTCTCAAGATCAGATCGGAGCAAAGATATAGGCGACGGTGAACAGCCAAAGTCCCTAGGATAAACCTTTTTGATCCAGATGGATTATATTACCTTTCTTGACCAGAAGTGTCTTTCAAAGTCACCATGGTGCATCATCCCTTCCAATGATGATGCATACTAAACGGTAAGGTTGGTAGAAGCCTATAGTTTTGTTGAATAATACTTCAAAATGCCATACAGGTGTAGGAAGCAAGATGGTATAGAGGGTGAGAATTACAAAACATTTTATCCATTGTTTTGTGTCTATGTCAACCAAGGTGTTGAATGTATTCCTTGGAGAACAAATCCCTGAATTGCACCGTGTGCTGATAATGGCTGCTGGAGTTAAGGCACAGTGAAGTGAATGGTGGTGGTGGTTATTTTACCTGACTGCTAAGAAAGCATAAATGCTTGTAAGTAAGCAACCAGACAGCCGACGGCTTTAGGTCCTCTCCGAGGGACCTGGTAATGAGGATTAATGACTTACCAAAGGGCTGTGGTGTTAATCCCTACACTGTTTTGGAAACAGATGGAAACAATGAATCATGTGATAGGTATAACACAACATTAAATAGTTTATAATTAAGCAAGGATACTTTCATCCAATTGTACCGGATCTCAACAAAGTATGTGCCCTTGTATTTCTCCATCAGAAATAACGCGGCAGATCCCCTCCAGAAGAGGGCTCATGTTATTCGCAAGCAGGCTCAAACTCAGCTATCTGCACACCAAGCGAGGGCACTATCTGCCCTACGACGTCGCACACTTCAAATGGAGCAGCTGACCCAAGGGGCCGAGTCGGCAGACCTGGCACGCACCCTCAATGAACTAGGAATGCTCTATTATCTACAGAAGGACTATCGGTAAGTTAGCTCATTTATTTCTCTGCCAGTCATACCATGCTCTCTCTGTCTAAACTGCTAGGTTTCATGTACGTGAATATTTCTGAATTTAATTGGCGAAAATATAAATATTCAACAAAATGGTTAGGATGACATATTTTGTTTGTGAGCAGGATTTTATGGCGATTGGTTTCTCTGCGGTCAAGATTTTTTTTTTTTTTTTTGGGGGGGGGGAGCCATCATGTCTCCTCCCCCCACCACCTCCTTCCAAGTTGTTGTTACAACTTGTTATTCCTATTAAACCTTTTGCAATGTTGTTTTTACCCCTACCTAGCTCTGCAGAGAGCTATTTCCAGCGTGCCCTAGACATGCTTGAATCTGTTCTTGGTCCTCACCATGTTGACGTGGCCCAGAGTCTTCACAGTCTAGCCACCCTTCACAATGATAGAGACGAGACCAACCAGGCACAAGAACTCTACGAGAGGGCGCTTGCCATTAGAAGCTCAAACATGCCGCAGGATCATCCCTTAGTGCTCGCTACTGCCCGCAGTTTGGCTGTCTTGTACAGGAAACAGGTGTGATATTAGCTTACCTTTCTCCTTAGAAGACAGTGCAGTTCATACCATTTTCATATGATGCAGTAAATCATCGCAGGTCTTTTTTTATATTGGAAGGCAATGGCAAATGGCAAGTGGAGATGGAAAGAGTGATATTACATTTGATTTTTCCTTGAGAACAGTTTATACCCCCCCCCCCCCCCATTCCTGACAAAAATTGTAGGTTCGTTCATATGTGATGCAGTAAACCTTGGCACTTTTGTTGTTGTAAGTTAATGGTAAGTGGGGATGGAAAAAAGCAGCTATGTGCAAGAAAGGTCCAATGCGTACTCACTTATCCGTGTGATACACATGTAAGATACAGAGATGAGAACCACTCTACTCTTATTTTTGCCACGGTGGTTTACTTTGGCATATAAAATGAAGCTTAGGTGTAACATTTTGGAGGAAATGAGTAACATTTCTCAATTGTTCATCATAACAGTAATAAATCATTTATAATAATGGTGGCTTCCTATGAAGCATGACTTCCATGGTGCTATATAGATTCTGTATTTTTATAGTTCTTGGTATATCTTTGATGTATCTAAGCGCTCTACGATTTATGTTGTAAGCCCAATATTTCTCCTCATTTTGTTGAAGGGTCATTATGACAAGGCTGAACCACTCTACCTTCAAGAAGTCGAATCAAAACAAAGAAAACTAGGAGGAAATCATCCAAGTCTGGCTACAGCTCTGGTCAATCTTGCAGTACTACGATGTCAACAGGTAAGACTTAAAACTGATCACCAGTCAATTAGTCGAATAGCTCATGAATTTGTTGTGCTTTATTGTGCTTCATTTTTATCATTGAAATTACAAATGAATTACATGTCGGCTGTTCCTTTTTGGTGATTATTTATAATGCATTTCTTGTTAATTATTGAGTTTTTATTTTGTTTTATTACCACATGAACTTTAAAGCATGGACATAGATTTCTACAAGGATTGGATTTCTTGTAAATATGTCCACTTTTCGTGAACAAAAGTAGAAAATGTCCCAAATTGGTGCATATCTTGTGATATATAAACGCATTTTTGTGAGGTTATAGGCTTATTATGTATAGTATAAAAACATAATGTTCTGGACTGAATGTCCTTTGTTTACAAAGACACTGTGTGATAGATTATGTGTTGAGAGTCATCAGGTTGTTAGCTCTATCTTAAAAAACATGAGAGTTAATGCCTTTCTGGATCTCAGCAGATAATAGGTATAACGTTACTAGATTTAAAGCCCGTCTTCACTAGTTTGGCCAGGGGGATTAGACCTCCCTGCAAGGTCACTGACAGGTGGTTATTTCATCAAATCAGCTCCCAATTAATATGAGAAAAAGTGGATCATGGGGGACCAACAGGCACCCATTAGGCATTGTTTGCTATATAGAGGGCGCAAGTAGCTATTCGTAGTGCAGTGGGGCTTTAAAACAGCATCTGCGATACAAATTTGTAAATCAATCTTATGATATGATCCTTATACAGGGTAACCATGATGAGGCATCACCCCTCTATGAAGGAGCTCTCAAGATATACGAAGAACATTTCGGTCCAACGCATCCGCGTGTCGCTGAAACACTCCGCAACCTCGCCGTGCTACGATACGAGCAGGGTGACTTCCAAGAAGCAGCTGTGCTGTACAAGCGTGCCAATGAAATCAAGGAATTGGAAGGGTACGGAAGTAAACTAATATCACGAAGGTCTTCCAGCGCAGGGTCGACAATACTCAAGTTGGCTGCACAGGTACATGCTAATTCAAGGTAGCACAGCATGTGAAGACAAGGAATCATGTTCATAAATCCTTCCAAGAAGCTGCTATGTTGTACAAACGTGCCAATTCGTTTTTGTAATATGCTCTTATTAAACTGTTTGTCAAAGTTAAATGGTTTGAATATTTGTTTGGTGATGTGACAATCGTGTATACAAGGCTTTGCACTAGTGTACCTTGGCAAAATTAAATACTATTTATACTTATGACTTATATTTTGTCTACTATTTGTAATTTCCATTGAGGTCTAATCCTTCTCTTTTGTCACTTTGCACACTTACTTGTGAGTCAGAGTCCTTTTCTCAAAACTAACTTTCTTGAAGACTGGACATTCTTCTCCTTTTTTAATGGGATAGGAATATTTAATCGTGATGAGTTAAATATAATTCTAAAGCTGAGAATATCCTCTTTGAGAATCTGACCTGAACTAAAAACAATCATATCTGGCAGCTTTTTTTAATATTTTTTATACTGGGTCACATATAATTTCTATATCAACTGGTTTTAAGTGCTATAGATCTAGACTAGATTTAAAAAAAGAATCATTTGAGACTATAGATCAAGATTGAATTAAATAACTAGTTTTGATCTGAAATTATATCTACTGTACATGTATGTTCTTTATCATACAATATTAACAGAAAAGCATTATCACCTTGTAAAAAATCCAGTAGTTTATGGGGAGTGTGCAAGAACTATATGAATTCTGTGTTGATGTGTGAAGACAAACTTTTAATGAGAAGTAGCGATGTTTCTCCTCGAACAAGAATCGAGAATCTACTTCCACTTGAATGCTTATGTGCCTTATCATAGTAGCCGTGCTGAAGTTGGGATGATAATATGATTGCAGTATTAATATTATCATTATTATTAGTAGTTGTATTATTATCATTAGTAGTAGTAGTAGTAGTAATAGTAGTAGTAGTTATATCAGTATTAATATTATCATTAGTAGAAGTAGTAATAGTAGTAGAATTAGTATCATTAGTAGCTGTATTATTATTATTATTATTAATATTATTATTATTATTTTAATTATTATTATCATTATTACTTTTATAAAAAAGTATTCAAAAACATGAATTATTTGTCTCCCGTATTGATATTATCTCAGAACAAATGCAGTTGTTCATTTTTCTAGTGTTTTTATACCACCTTGAAATTTATTTAATATTGATCATTTACATGACTATGTATTCATATAAATGTATCTATTTCTATATATTTTTAAAAATCAAAATATGTATTATCAATCACTTTGGGTATATATACAACTGGCACATCTTTATATAACGTCAAAACCAGAAATTGAGATTCGAATTGTATTTATGTCTAGTGATTTGTTAATATAGTGTGATCAAGATAAAGTTCACCAAATGCATTGAATAGAAAAGGGATGAAGAAAAAAAAATCAAATGTATTTGAAGATAGGTTTAGTGCAATAGATGTCAGTAATAGCTTAATTAGTAGAATTTTCAAATTGTCCATGTGGCTCTACTGTATTCAAAATGTGAGTTTCAAATAGTACTTCTAAGAAGAGATACTGCAAGTTTAAATACACTCCTGATTAACATACCGGTAAAGCAACTTGTGAGTATACTACTTGCAATAGCGCCTGCACTGATCCCAAGTCAGACTTGGATTTCAAATCCGCTTGTCCTTGGAATTCTGAGTAAAATAATTGTTTAGTTTGATGTTATACATTCTAGCTGTACACAAATTATATTAGGTGATTTGTACACTTTAAGATTGGTAGTGGACTTGGACTGGGGCTGCAAAACAGAAGTGAAAGAAATTGTTGCTATCAACCTCCAGGCCTGTATCATGGAGAGCACTTAGGAATAAATGGTTTGCCCTTGATCCAAATTGATTGAATGGCCTATGCATCATCCTTGAGGCGGGGGATGGTATAGAAGGTCCAAAGACTTGTTGCAGGTCAAAAGTATCTTGTGCATCAACTTACAACAGGAAATATTTAGAATTGTTTGTATTTCAATCATGTATGTTTCGAAAAAAGATCACAACACAGTTTTAGCTCAATCTTAAAGAGAAGGTTGAGTTCTGGGAAGAGGCGAAAAATAATTTGTGAGCGTTATCATTGATATTATGCAAGTGTGGAAGAACAACAGAGAAAAAATGTTCCCTGAAAAGCATTGCTCATCAAATGCTTTCATATTCTACATATGGCATGTAAAAACATAAAAATCAGGATGTATTTTTATGCCACATGTTCGTGTAGCCCCAAACATTGTACATATACATCTTTCTGTGTACAAGCAGTGCTTGTAACTTTACCAAGACTAGGCCAAAATTCTTATCATTTTGATGATTCCAGAACCTTACAGTACACACCACTTATATGCTAGATGATCAACCTTTTCTGATCGATTCCACACCGTTTCTTTCACAATGCAATTGCATGACCAGAACTCAACTTTATCTTTAAGAGCTCATTCAGTGCATGTTGGGGAAATTACCTTCACTATATGTGTGTGAATATATTTCCATTTGTTGTTTTAATATGTATAGTTATGAATTATGAAAACAATTGTTCATGTTTTCATGAATCCTTATTTATGCATCTAGGAAGAGCTCAACAGACAGTTTTGTATTCACGTTCAAACAGTTCAGTATTTACTTTTAAACAGTTCAGTATTATCAATTCTCTGGCTGCAAAGTTATGTATTCATTTATACATGACATGTTCGGTGTTTTACAAATTGTACATATTTTAGAAGAGCCAGATTGTGACAATGTATATTTTTATTATACAACATTGGAGTATAGTTTTATAATTAGATTTATATTTTTATATATTTGTTTTGTAATGTCTGAAAAGATATTAGTAATAAACAATGATAGTTTTTAAATGACAGATGTAGTGCATTCTTTGTGACAATCAAGTTCTCGTTCAGAGTTTTTCTCTTCTCATCTAGTCATTCCTGTCTCCACCTCTCTCTCCTTAAAGGTTATTTAAAGTTCCCAGCAATGTTTTGTGTTTTAAGCAAGACATCAATAGTGAAATGTTTACATACATGAAGTGAATTATTTTCAGTATTGAAGTAAATTATAATTTAGAAGCCTACAAGTGTCAATAACTGTATTTCATTACCGTGACCCCCCCCCCTCCCTCCCCCTCCCCCCCCCCCCCCCCCCCCCCCCCCCCGTCTTCCTCCGTCTCTCTATCTCCCCCCTCTCATATCAAGTTTTTCCTCCATCTCTCTCTCATATCAAGTTCTTTCCCCCTCTCTCTATCTCTCCCTCCCCCAACTCTCACTCTCTCTATCTCCGTCTGTCTGTCTCTCTTTCTCTCTCTCTCTTTCTCTCTCTCACTCTCATCAAGTTCTTCCTCCGTTTCGGTATCTCCTGCTTTCTTTTCTCTTGGTTTAATTTATTTCTATTATTATTTCTATTATAGTTACAATACCAAAACTTGTTAAAAACCATTTGCAAACTTTTTTGTTTTGTTTAAAGGCATATACAGGTGTACATATTTAATACATTGTTTTGCCTTTTGTCCAAGTTCCAAATTAAATGACATACAAATAACAAATCTTAACATTTGATTTTACATCCTGTAGCGGCAAGACTGGGTTTGGTAATGCCCTTCCACAGAGGCAAGGTAAAGAGTAAACAAATTTGACCTTTGTGCTCCTTGTTTCCAAGAAGGTCAGTAGAAGGTATGATTCATAGGGGTGAGGCATTATCAGAAGAATGGAACAAAGAAAGTAGATTCAGTAGTTGCAGTATATTGAGAAGGAAGCAGGCAAGGAATAGTATTCCTCCCTGTAAATTGTGAAAATTCCCAGGATTGCAAACAAGTGCGAACCGCTGGTTGCTAATAACTGTTGGCCATACTTTGGTGTCTTGTCGTTGATCTCTGGTTATCATTAGTACGGAAGAAGTTGTAAGAAATTAACAGACTAGAAGTTTAAGCTGTTGTTTGACTTGTTTCAGGACTCTTCAACCAGCGTGTTTGAACTTAAGTAATTTGCGAATTTTGCTGTAGTCAGATAAGATACTACACATCCAATATGCAATTCATAACTCATTTGTAATATTTAGGCAACATTTTTCTGATTTTAAGTTGCAAGTCTTGAGACTACAATATTATGATTTGATCATAACAAAACATTGCCTGCAAATTCTTTCAATGTTCAGTTTCATGAAGCGAATGCGAATAGTATCACGTTTGTTTCGTAAGGGAAAAGGGGATGTAGTATAGCAGGAATTACTCTGTAGGAGGATACGTTGAGCAGAAGATGGCTACCATTATGTGATAGACACTGAAATTGTCATCAATAGTTATTTCAATAATTAATGAACTGTATTTGGCACCCAAGCTTTTTTTTTGTTCTATCGACAAACTAACTTTAGGCCAAATTTCAGTTTTTTGTATTGTATTCAAAAGGTCTTTGTACTCTGTACACATTTCAAAAGCCGATAAGATTAACTATTCAAATTACGTTGATTTCTTGAGAGCCTCTGCGTATGTGTTGTGCATACTTTTGATTGTAGGTCAAGAGTTGGCTTCAATGTTTCTTAGCTGAGTAAATTTCAATGCCCCTTTCACTATCATGCAAGACGTGTTCCACCTGAAACTTCTCCTTCATCATATCTAGGAAGTTATTATCCCTCTTGTATCTGATACGACAGGAAAGAAGAATCAAAGTGTCCTCATTAGAAAGATGTAAGAGAGTCTGAAGCAAATCCTGAAACGTGTCCTCGATGTAGATGATGTCAGCTCCAAGAATGATGTCAAATGGCTCAGAAAATATATGCAGATCCTGACCCCATTCCAAAACCTTCACTGCAGGAATAGGCGGTGGTGGTTTAAAAGTTGAATTTACTTTAGATGGAGCATTGGGGTTCGAACTAGAGGATGCAGCCGGATTAAATGATGAAGATGGTGAAGGCACTGAAGATGACAATGGTGAGAAGTTTCTCAAAACGTTATCCCTGAGAGGCTTGAAAATGGATGCCCTGTCTGTAATGGTAAGGTGACCTGGAATAAGAACATAAAAGAGGAAACCTGCAATGATTTCAACCAAAGGTGATAAAAGATAGAACTCGGTCAATAACTTTTCCATTTCTGGAAGACACATTTTAAGTTAAATTTACAATGACAAAAAAAAAGTGAATCTGGATTTCAAAAAAGTACCTTTCAAATGTGAAGCTACCATGCCTACCAGGCCTGTACCTGCACCAAGCTCTATGACTCGCTTCCCTTCCAGAGATAATTGCTTTGTTTTCGTCTCACTCTCCAAGTGTTCACACAGAACTATTGCCTGTGATGCAAATGCCAAAAGAGATCTATATAAAGTTATATTATCATTCAGAATTTATAGGAACTGGAAACAAAAAAGAATCATCTCTAGTGCTTATTCATTACATGCCATACTACTACTAAAGATACTATATTACTTCTACTATTACAGATTCTACTAATAATATTAATAATTATTTACTCATCATGGTTTTTAAAACCATTCATATGTTTGCACAACGGCGCAGTGTGTCAAATCTATGAGGTGTGATGTGCAACGAAGCGCTACTGCTTGGACTTGGAGTGAATGGTTGCCTATTTCACATTAATGTCATAATGATAATGATTATATTAATAGTAATGATGATGATATAATAATATTAATAACAATCATATTAATAATGAAAATAAAAAACAGACATCAATGAAAAATATGCTTAGTAAATTAAGTTATACAATCATGTTATACATAACTGATGCCTTCAGACATCATACAGGACGTTTATACAAACAAAAATGTAGAGTCTATATCTTACAGCATCCCAGACAACAGCAGCAACTCCAAAATCCGCCCAGTTCTGCTTGATTGAGAAATCCCTGCTGGCCAGATGAAATGTCCTTTCAGATTGATGAAACTGTTCAAAAATTGGTGGACTATACAAAACTATTGCATTTTCATTGGAGTTTGAAGGCACCGCGGCACATTTCATGCTGTCTTCTGCCATGTTACGCTTTCGATCAAAATCATACCAAGGGCCGAGAGAAGAAGAACATGAACAGGAACTAGAGCAAGAAGTTTCCGCTGCTGCCGTGACACCAGGAGTTGCGAGACAGCTCCCCGACAGCACAGGGCTAGACCCGATTGCAGAACCGTGAAGAAGTTGGCTGCTTGTGCTTGCGCTTTTAATTGTGCATGTCATTATGACTACACAGAGCACATGGTCAAGCCAAATGTATATTTTGGAGAAGGCGAATCCTTGAATCATTTGTAGTCAATCCCAAAAAATGTTACTTGAAAAACAGACATTTTCAGAAATATTAGACATGTAGGAAATTACGGACGCGACTGTGTCGTTTTTGTCACGTGTACATGTTTTTATCACGTGACATTGTTTACTATAATCCTGCAGGATCGATATCTCACCAGCTGAGTAAAACCATGACGACGTGGAAACAACGTGTAGGATTGCATTGCGAATGCACGATACGTACGCCCAGGCCAGGCCACACACATTTATACACACACCGCGCTCATTTAATTTTGGTTGATAATTTTGGACTGTGCAAGGACATTTTTAACTTCAAATCGAAATATCAAGAAGGAAATCACACATCATATCATGCCTGGAGGAACACAAGGTAAAGCCGCTTTAGTAAAGGGTCTACTAATAGTAATACTATCAAATTAATGAATTATTCTGTCGATCAGCTTTGTTTCTTGTCAAAATTAATTCAGTTCCAGTTCAGCTGCTCGGGGCCGGGGACGGGGTTCAGCTCAGCTCAAGTTTTCAACAGTTCAATAACCATGAAGACATGATATAAATTTAAATGATAACAATTGCACAAGAATGATTTTTTTTTTTAGACAGGGTCGGGGTCTAAGTAATGTTGAAACAAGGTTCTAATCTTCTAGAGTCTATATAACTCTGCAAGAATCTTCAACTGTGAAGGAGGTAGACTTAATCCAAAGAAGAAGAAGAACTCAGTGCAGACCGGCCTGCGGTTTCCCATAATTTAGATCTAGATCTATTCTTAGGCTAGTCTAGGATCTAGTTAGTTAAGTTTATCTCAATTATTGATTGAGTTTACTGTTAAGCTAGATTTAAGTTAGACAGAGAAATGAAATGGCTCTTTGAATGTACATGTATACTGAGCACGTGTACACGTGCGATGTATGCAATTCGATGAAGAACACGTGCGGCGCGAACGTTCGTCATTAGGACGCGATTGATGCGCGCTTTGACGTACGTACATGTACGTAGCAAGCATACCGTACGCGCCACTTGATCTGGTCTACGTACAGAAAAAATAATAATCTGTACGTAGACTACAGAATATTATTGCGTACGTACCAAATAATTTATTGCGTAGAGGGTCTGACCAATTATGACCAACTTTTTTTTAAATGTCTCTTTTCTACTCAGATTGGTTTTATCATGCTCCTTCTAAGAAGAATGAGGAAGGAGCCAAGGAATATCCTGCTGCATCACAGATTCCAGCCTTCGGGGGTGGTATTCCCTACAATGAGTGGGAAGCAGATGACCGTGATAATGACGGTACAAAGCGAGGATGGATTCGAGACTCAGATACCAAATATATCCAGCTCTGTAAAAAAGGAGGACGCAAAGGTATGAACACTGTTTAAAATATTCTCCCAGTATTTTCTAGCTCTCGATCTCTCTCTCATGTTACCGTATTTCATTATTTTCATGTTTCTCATATTTTTTAAACATTTTTTTTGTAATTTTGTTTTATTCCTCCAAATGTGTAATACAAACAAACAAATACAATGGAGTTAAATATAATAACGTTTTCAATATTAATTGCTTATACATAAACATAATTAAACAAAAACTCATTTGCAGTATACATGTATATAACTAAGCAACAAAGTAAACTTATGCACTCTCACACACACAAACACACACACACACACTCTCTCTCTCTCATATTTTTCTCTAATGTACAAATTATTGTCTTGTTTGTTGTATTAATTATCATTCATATATTTCTCTTTTGATTGAAATAATTGATGTACATGTACAGGGCTCGACTTTATCGGGAGCCCGGTGGCCATTGGCTCCCTGAAACCCCTGCGGGCTCCCTGAAAAAGTGCTTGAGGAGCCCGGCTGGCTCCCTAAGTTTTTCTAGTATCAGCCACGAAAAATGCTGTTTCTTACCAGCACTTTAATCCATGTTTTAATCCATCTAAAAACCCAAATTCCGCAGTCAAAATCATGAAATATGCGCTAGGCATTCCAAGGCACACTTGGCTCAACTCCAGCGCGAATAATGAGTTGCAAAAGAAAACACATCGAGATCAGTGCAGGAATGCCATGCATGATAACGTTATATCTCCGCACTCGTAACGAGTGCGCAATACATGCTGCATTGTATGTCGGTGCACTCAGAGAATGTACACACTAAGACAAACGCACGTGGTCGCTGCGTTGCCAGAGCTGAGTGTATGTTTACGTCGACTCGTGTTTGTGATACATGTGCGTTTGTGATCGTGAGTGCTTATTCTTCAGCGTGCGTACCTGGATGGACTTGATTATTGTTTGAACATAATTTTACGAACTACAAACTTCAAAGGCGTGTGTAAAAAGGGGTTGATTGTTGTTTTGTGAACATATGTACGAATTAGGGAGATTCGTGGCTAATCGTTAAAACGGCGTGTACGGTCAAAGGGACTGAAAAGAATAAAATATGGAATAAAAAAGTTTGACTTGAATGTCGTACTTAACGGCAATCAATAAATGAATTTATTATTTCTTTCATATGTTTTCGCAAGGTTTGTGTACTACTATGCATAAAACAGAAACATGAAACAGACGGAGCGAGGAAGAGTGACTATATCTCATTCTGATAAAACCTAAAGTCCAATGTTAGACTGTTACTGTAGCCAAAGGGTTTCATAATAGTTGTAAGATTAATTCTTCAGTACAGTCAGTCAATCCTCATGGTCACATTTACACTTAATAATACACCCCTCCCTGGTCCCGGCGCTGATGATTATAAAAAAAGGTATCGTGACGGTGTGTTTTAATTTTTTAATAGTTAATGACCATTATTATGACCACAACAAAAAACGTGATAAACTTGGGCTCCCTGAAACCCCTGCGGGCTCCCTGAAAAAGTGCTTGAGGAGCCCGGCTGGCTCCCTAAAAAAAAAGTAAAGGTCAGGCCCTGATGTATGTGTTTTTGTCCTCCCTAACTCTCTCTCTCTTTCAACCCTAGTTTCTGTGATTCAATTATAATATTGTCTTATGTCACTTGTTTTGTAGATTTATTGAAGATCCGAGATCCCGCACCCAGAGCTGCTGAGGCTAAAGAATACCCAAGAGCAGAATGGTTTTATGAAGATGTTGAAAATAATGAAGAAAATAACAAGTAAGTTATCCTAAATGAATCATATTACAATTGCAATGAAACTTGATTATAAGTTTGAAGTGCTGTAACCATTGTTAGATATTACTTTTTTTTTAGAATAGTCATACCTTGGAAGTAGGCATAAAGTAATTTGTTACAACTATATAGTGTTCCACTGTCATAAACCTCCTTCATCGCAATTTGTTGATGACAATATCAATGAAACTGTCAGTTAAAGTACGTGCTTCGATCATTATGGCATAGATCTGTGAATCAGTGTTGCATTTTAAAAATATTTTTCCTCTCTCTGTCTGTCCAGCCAAGGGCAGTATAAATCACATCTTCCAGACTACATGGTATATGAAGAACACCATGGTGGGGAACCAGCAGAGGCACATTGGCAGAGGCCCCCTTTCTCACTGGATGATAAGATGACGGCATTCGAGCGCCATGGTGATAATGACAAGCTCAATATGAAGTTCCCCAACGATGAGTCCAAGCTGAGAAAGCCCCCCAAAGACAAGACTGATTCTAAAGACTTCAAGAGGAGAAAGCCAGCCGATAGAAATGCTAAGAGCCCTGCAAAGAGTCGACATGCTAAAATGTAAGAAAATTGCGCATTCGTTCATTTCTTTTGATTAATTTTCTTTATTGATGCACCAAATGTTTTATTTCATTTTAGTACCAATATTGCAATATAAATGCAATTGTAGGAAACCAAGAGTTTTGTGAGGGTACAGTTACAAAGAAGCTTAGTTACGTGTTATGTTGAAGATGCTTTTCTGTTTCAAAATATACATTTTGTATCTAGAGATCTTCATGTCACAACACTGAACTATAGTAATACAGTATGTCTATATATCTTTCGACATGTCATTGAATATGTTCATAGGAACTTTTACCAGAATATTTCAAGAAGCTGTGTTTAGAGTAAACTATAACAAAAAACTCTCCCCTGTTCCATTCCATAGTCCTACACCAGAGGCATACAAAGGTACTGCAAGCATTGGGAAGCTCCTGTCCAATGGCTACAACCAAGACTGGTATGAAAACCGAGACACCCACTACAAGAGTCACAAGCCTTCCCCCTCAGACATACAGTTTGAGACTTCTACTAAGGCCGATCGTCAGAGCACTGAATACAGGGATGCCATCAATAAGAACGTGAAGAAAGGAGGAGGAGGAGGAGGAGGCGCTAGCTATGCAAAGAATGCCATGGAGGTCCGGGGAACAAAGAAGTCTGAGCAGGCTAAAGAACTCCACACTAAGCAGGATGAGGAGAAAGAGCTCTTTAAGCTTAGCAAGTAAGTTATCTGTTAGTAGAAAGAAAATGGGGAATCTATTCTGTGTGGTAAATAAAATGATAATAATAGTGGATTTTGGAACAGCGCTCATGTCTGTCAGACATGATGCTACTGGCATCCACAATTATTACTCTGGCTTTAGCATGGCTGCCATTATGGCACTATAGCATTTCAATGAATTCAAGGAAGTTATGCCTGCCAGGTACCTATTTACCTCATCTGGGTCGAGTGTGGCAAATGTAGATTACTGTCTTGCCAAAGGTCATAGTGCTGCAGCAGGACTTGAATCACAAATCCTGTGATCCACAATTCAGTGACGTATCCACTATACCATAACACATCCACCAAAAATGTTAATTGTTGAGTAATTAATAGTTGACATATCAAAGTAAAACATGATTTATTGTTAACAAAAGTTCTCAGAATGGCTTTTAAAACATATCAAGGACTTACAAGGTAGGCAAATTAGCAAAGATGATTTTCATGAATTTAAAAAAGGGAATCAGAGATGTGGATTGACTTTGTACTTTTTAAGTTAACTTGAATTTCATTTTATTTGCAAGATAAAGAGGAAAAAAATCTAACTCTTCTGTTCTTATCAGTAAAAACCATTGGCACTACCAAATACAACACAGGAAAAAAATAGTTTTGAATTTCATTCAGTTCAAATGATAGTTTAGCATGGTTTAAATTTTTCATTATTTTAAGATACAAGTCTAATCTTACATGGTGCATTTGTTATTCTTGCAGGTTTGATAAAGTTGGGTCAAAGGTGAAGAGTCGATGGTCCGAGACACACGAGCGATCCTCGCCCATCACAGATATCTATGGTCAGCAAATAGAGCTGGCTCCTGTTTCTACAAACTAGGAGAGAAATGGGTAGTGAGAGAGAGAGAGAGAGAGAGATAGAGAGAGATTGGCTGAATCAACTCATCTGAACTGAAGTAAGAAAGAAGGAGCAATCACTGGATATGTATGGACAGATGAAATATCCCCAGTGCATGCGTCTTGGTAAACTACTTTCTGATGAAAGAATTATCATACAAAGGACAAAATGTGCTGGAAATTGTAAGTGATCATAGCTATGACCTCAAATGACATGGGGTCAGTCGCTTTCCGACACCAGGGCCCCGTTGCATAAAACTTACCATCAATGGCAACTACCATGGTAAACAGCTAGGCTCAACTGCCAATCAAAATCAAGGTTTCTATGGTAGTTATCATTGATGGCAAAGTTGTCATCAATGGTAAGTTTTATGCAACAGCTAGGGCCCTGAATCACTTCAAAATAGTATTGGGATGGTGTGTCTAATATAAAGGATTCTGGCAAAATGATCTTTCAAGGTGCCTCGATCATCATGGGCAACTGAATAATCACATGACTTTGTGATCGCTCTTTACACCTTCCACCTCTATGCAGTACAATACACCACTATCTTTATATTGGTGCTCTAATAATGCTAGTTTAGTGGACAATCTAACTAGCCCTGCAAGTCCCTTTAACATGGAAACAGCTTCATGGTATAAGTCATCTTATGTACTTGGGAGTCGTTCACCTCTTTGAGTATGTTTGCGGGTATCAGTAACACCATCCTTTGAATAAGCGCCTCTTTTATGGTGTGTCAATTTGATATTGACATGCATTTATGTACATTGGTTAGCAGAAAGGGTGCAATATATTGCTTTAATAGTGATTTTTAAAAATATTTACTGTTCCTGCTAATGTATTCCTGACACTCTTGCCAAATCTGTAGAAATTGAAAACTTTAAATAAGTATATTTATGTACATGTATATACTATATAGTGTGAATTTTTGAAATCTGTTTCCTTCCATACTCTTTATTCGTGTTTGACGATGACCTGACACTATTTTATGGAAATTTGATAGTATTAAGAGTACTACTTTGTGTCATCATTTTGAAAAATGTATTGATGTGTTTGTATTATATTTTACATAGTATCAAAAAAAGATTGTGTATATAAGTTATAATGAATTAATGCAGGTAATACAAGTCATTTGATATATATATATGTTTTTTTATGGTTAAATGAGCTATGCACCTCCTAGGGTCCTGTTGGTATGTCTTCAAGAGAATATATATTGTCCTATTTCTCTTCATCAAACCATTGATTGACCACAGGTACACGATGGTCCTGCTATTTGATTTGTGAAGAAATGGCAATTGTATTAGTTAGGAAATCTAAACAAACATCTTCCTGTTATAGGTTTTAATTTTTGTTTTAAATACTAACAAACAAAATTTTAGTCAGAATAAAAGCTGAATTAGCTTCAAATCATTCTGAGCCGATTTACATGTATCTATTCCTCATCCAAGAAAGCTTGAAATCCATTGCAATGTTAATTTCATTGATCATTCAATATGGCTACCGGTATTCAAATCATCTATCGTTAAGATCTCAAAAGTTTGAAAGCTCATATCGAATGCTGTTGCAAATTCTTTCAAAATTCTTTTAAAATCAGATCACAGTTTGTGGCAGGCTTTAAATGCATTTAAATGTTGACATCTACCTCGTTGGATGTAAGAAGTATGTATATTTTAACTTTCCAGTGTTCACAGTGACATTTTTGGTCTTCTTTGCTCAAGGCAGAGTGTATTATACAACTCACTCCTGGATCTTAATCAAATGTTGGTCAAACACGGTCATGTTCAATTCTTTTACTAAGACTATATCCAATGTTTTTTTTCATGAAAAAGCGTACAATAAGTTCATCCAGTACTTATACTGGTGCATGGATGAATACATGAGTATTTAAGCACTGTCGTGCATGGAGGTAATGTAAGTGCACTTATTTCTCTGTGTGCGCCTATTAAACCTGGGATTCATTTGTCAGCGATAATGACTCAAAACAATCTTGAAATAAATATATTTAACATTAAATAACAAGGATCTAGCTAGGAGTTTCATTGTATAATACAAATGATGCATATTTTAATGTCTTCATTAAACAATCTATCCGCTCTTTATTGAGGTTTATGCACCTATCGACTTGGCCTGATTGCTTTGTATGATATAGATAGCCCAAACTTGAGTGTGGATAGATCGTATAATGAACTCATTCACATGCATCATTTGTATAATATCACCTCAGCTAATAAGTCTGTACACATATTTGAACACTGTCTGTTGGTTAACTATTACCATCACCTGGTTTTACCAACAGGAACTTTAAAGACAAATGAAACTCTTTGGGAAGTTCATGATTTTCTTTGCATTTTTTAAGAGTAGGTTACCTTACATGTTTATCAGAGAACATACATTTTTTATGAAATATGCTTGTGTTGAAAAAGTATGTTCTTGTTCAGTTATAGAGTTACCATTTGTTTTGTCACATATCAAAAACTTTTCATGCAGTATGCACTCAATTTCATGCCACCTATTTTTAATCCACCGTGAAGTCTTAACATACTACGTTGATATCCGTCCTTTTTCTGTACATTTTTTACACTGTTTTAACATGACGAATGAACAAGTAAATATGAAGACAACTGCAATTTTGATTTGGTATTTGTTTGTTTGCTTTACTTTAGAGTGGTGTGTTTTAGTTATGACTGGCACTTTGTGATAATTGGTTATGAGAGAGAGAGAAACAGAGGGGGGGGGAGGAGAGAGAGGGAAGGAGAGAGAGAGAGAGAGGGGGGGGGGGGGTAGAGGGAGGGAGGGAGAGATGGAAGGAGAGAGAGAGGGAGGGAGAGAGAGGGGGGAGTTAAGAAACGGGTATGGAGGGATGAATGACAAGCTAGCAAGACCATGAGATAGGAGAATGAAGATATGAAAGTATGATGCAAGTAGGCATGCTTTGGAATGCCCAATTTTAGGCTAATGATTTGGAACAAAAGATAGATGACAAATATATTCAGAGATGAAAATAGACAAAAGCCATATTTACTGTGCTGTTTTTTCTCTATTTTAAAACTAGTTATAAACTACTGTATTTTGACTATGTTGGCCGAGACTGTATTCAAGCATGCTGCATGAGTGTACGTATTCTGTGACACCAAGAAACACATTTATCAATCAAAACAATGTATAAAGAAGTGAAACAAATTTATTCTGACCCAAATTTATCTTCATATATCATGATAAATATACAAAATGTAGAGAATGACATTATACATGTTTACAAACACATCAATTACTATGTAACTGTACAGTGGTGGAACTTATATACAGCTTTGCATAGCATTAGAATATTGTGGAAATAAAACATTGTCAATATAATTTGATGATTGAATCAAGGGTTATAAGGCTATATATAAGTACACACAATATTACAAAGTTGCACCTGCAAACACTTCTTAGATACCCATGTCACAATTGGTACGAGACCGTTTAAAAAATGGCAGAGGTGTTCTCTATCTTTTCATGATTATGATAGTTCAAGATACATTGAAGTCACAGTTGTTGTTGTTGTTGTTTTGTTTTTTGTTTTTTATGGGGGGGGGGTGGTGATAGGTACACTTTAAATATTCCAAATCGACTCATGTACTTGCTAAACTATTACATCATGTTTATAGAGTTTAATTAATATCATACAGAAAGAAAAAATAAAATGTACGGAAGCCAAAGGACTTAATCTTGTTCAATAGACAGGGTAATATCCAGGAAATGTTTGCAGCAAACAATCAGCAATAAATATTTTTATTGAAACTCTCTCTCAATTGCACAAAGTGGGGTAAAGAAGTGTCAGTTTTTGCAACCTTGTGCTATAAAGAGCACTTGAAATAAATCTTTTATAGTTGGTTTATACTTACTCAAGATGCATAATTCTTGTACTATTCTAAGCCAATATATAACTGAATTGTGTATTTAACTATAATTGATTTCTGTTCATAATCTAAAGTAGGTAACAACATATGCAAATGCAACTAGCTGTAATACTTGAAAACTAATATGATATACCTATATCATTAAGAGAAGGGTATGGATCTGACGATGAAAAAATAAAAAACAGCAATTAATCCTCTCTTACAATGAGGACTTTGCCATTATTTGTGCGAATATATAATTCTATTTAGACTATATCTACATGCTAAAAAATGCTTTTATGGGGGGTAGCTGTTTTAAATTTGAGAAAATCCTGAAAACTTTCCACTTTATATTAACAACATTCTTTTATATTTGACCACAATAAAACAATAATGGTTGAAAAGGAAGATTAACACACATCAAAATATGGAGCATGACAACCAAACACGTACCACACACAAACCGTTCTTATACAAATTAAAAATACTGATATTAATGACATGCGATTTGTAAATCATACTGTCTACATCATAACATTACATCTCATTTAATCAAGATCTTTGGTTGCAGATAATATTTATCTTGAAAAGATTTGCCACCTTATAATGTGCATACTACTGTGCAAAGAGAATAAAATGAAAAAAAGAAAAAATAAGAATTATGGTACGTATTGCCATTAAAAAAAAAAAAATGAAAAATTAAATTGTTCAAAAGGTGGCAAGTAGGCCTTTGTGTATATGGGATCATGTTTTCCATAGACAGTATCATAAATGATGAAAAATTCTAAGTTACAGCGAAATTTTTGTGAAATCAATATTTGCTATCAAAGTTATCGAATACAATCTTTTTTCTCTCCTGACATCAACAGTATTTCAACCTGTGAAGATTTCAAGCCCTTCTGTGTCCCAAATTGATGAAAAATTGTCAAAAATTAACTCTCAAGGATTAAATTTTACCTATATTGCTGGAGCTGATATACATATACAGCAACACACATTGAACTTGTAATAGAGTAATTTTTTTGTCTTAGACTCTTAGTACAGAGTTTCATTTACAAAAGGCACATGTATCCATCTTAATCAAATAAATTAATGAAGCACACAAAGGCAAGAGGACCAGAATTAATTCAATTAAAAAATATTTCTTTGAAAATTATCCTCAATCCCAATAAATATGATAAAATACTAAAAGTGCAATTTCTAACTTAATCTTCTAAATGAAAAAAGGAAATTAAAAAAATAGTAAATCAACTAAAAACAGTAATGATTACCGGTACTATAACAAACACTTTCATAAATTTCATGCACTTTGACGACAAATAAGAAATAAAAAAAAATCAGTAGTAGCAAAATGTATGAAAGATGTATCTACTCCTACTAAAATATAGGTAGCACTATATGCAATTTGCTTTTATACAAGCGTATATACTTCGTTTACACTTCTTTTCCTCACATATAAAAATATTGAATATTTACAGATGATATGTTTTAAAGCAGTGGGAAACTCTCTCATTCATTCATTCATGTTTTTAAATGCTCTCTTTGTGTACTAAAAATGATCAATGACTGGAGCCCATAAACTAGCAAACATATCAAGTTGCAAGACAATATAGGACATCACTTCCCATGATTACTTTTAATCATTGTAATCAGTTTTAAATAATTTCCAAACTGAACACTTAAGAAAATATCCTCTACATGTTTGAGAGCACTTTCATGTTTGTTCACTTGAATTGGGTATAAATTAGTATCCATGGGAAATTCAGATATGATCAATAATATACCAGCATTAACTATTAATTTAGCCCAACTTACCATCCTTGACATCTACAAGCAATAAAGAATTTCTATATCTCATGATTAATGATGAAAGTCAACATCTGCTTCTAAAAATGATATATGTTTTAATAAGATGCTTACAGGTACATTAAGGTTGATGGCATATTATTGAAGTACTTCAGAAAAGGCTCACTACAAACAGTTTAAACAAGTTTATAGGTAACTCTAGGTATAATATGTACTGTAATATGTCAAGATTTCCTTTTGTGGTACATATGATTGAACATGAGGTGCATTCACTAGTAGAACTCAAGCAAAAACTTGATTTAGTCTGCATAACAATAATACAATCACAAAGACTTTCAGGAAAATCAATGCCCTGTTGTTTTGCCTGTAGCTTTGAGTGTGAGGCACCTATCTAAGCAGTTCAAATCATCATTTCTAAACCCATTGAATACTGTTTAAATTTGGTAAACACATACTTGTCAACGGAGCCTAGCCTGGGATATCTGGAGTACCATCATCAATGGGTTCAAATGTTTCATGTAGCTGAAGATTTGGGGAAAGGTGATAATCCTTTCTGCACCATGTTGGTAAAATAAATCTGGGCTGACTCGGTACTAGGGTCAACTAAGACTCGGCAGAAAACTGTTGCCGAGTAATCCAAGAGAAGTGAATCGATCGCAAACACTTGGTTAAAGTTTTGCGTTAGTAACATTTCTCAGAATACTCACATTCAAGATTATTTTATAGGAGTGTGTCAAATAGTTCCTGGTGCCCCCCTCCCCCCCCCCCCCCAAAAAAAAAAAAAAAATTAAGAGGAAAATCAAGAATACATAATCTTTATGATTATTTAGATGTCCAGTATGTAGCTTGCACTTCAACTCTTGAAACAATTTTTTTCAACGAGCGATACCAAGTTAGGCCGACCCTGGTAAAGTGAGACTACGTGTGTGTAAGGATGAAAAGGAGTTACTTTCTGTAGATGAAGACAAGAGTGTTCCGTCTTCCTAGTCTCATGAGACGTGCTGTCATAGGTAATGCCATGGACAACTATTCTTATAATACTTTCTGGAGGATAGCATTGGGCAAGTCCATTGTTTCATCTGATATTAGAACTATGTCAAAGCTGTCTTTGTATGACTCAAGGTTCTGATCAATCTGCAGGCAAAAAAAAAGAGGAGAAAGAAATATCCAGGATTAGAGGGAAAAATATACATACGGTAGGTGATTCTGACCTAAGTGAATACATGATAGATTTAATTCAATAGTCCAGATGAGTTGCTCCTAATGCAATTAGCTGCACAAGTCTTTCTCTCTTCATCCTAAAATAACTAACATCAAAACCTCATTACCACATCAAATACCATTAATATTAACTTTACTTCCGCGTTGATGTGATATTTTTCCTATAGGGTATGTAGAATATAATACTGAGCAAAACAAACAATACAATGACTATATTTTGTACTCAAATTGGCAGACAAACCCTTGTGATGTAATCTTTGTTACGAACTGCACTGATTCAAGATGTACAGAATAAATAATATGACAATCAAAGGACTATTCAAGTTCAACAAAGTTTGGTCTCCCTTTCCATTGTTCTTTATGATCAAAACAGATAATGAGAGTTAAAGGCCATCTGTATTAGTGTACAGGAGGGATTAGACCTCCCTGCATGGTCACTGACAGGTGGTTATCTCATCAAATCAGCTCTCAGTTAACTCTTAAGCTGCCACCCATACAATGCACCCAGTGCCACAGTGCTAATTCCTATTGTGCCACAGTGCTAATCTCCTGTCTGCCAAGTTGATTTTAAGGTTGGTTAAGTGCGTGATATTTAAATCTTTACAAAAAACAAATCGCTGAATTACTAGAGAAAATCCAATCTGACTGTTGTATACAAAGACGCGTAATCCAAAGCCAATAATCTGATGCACACGATGGTACTTTCAATAGCGCTGCAAAAGCACTCAGCACGGTGCAATGGGCATGAACAATAACTGTTATTACATCTGCGCGCTAGCGCGCACAAAGCACCGTAGCGGCGGCTCGCTAGCATGAACGTGGCTTTCAATCGATAGCACGCTCGCGTGCACATGGCACTATAACAATAGCGCGCTAGCAGTCTCATGGCAGGATAAGAGTTAAGATAAAGAGGATCATGGGGACCAATGGTCGCCGATTAGGCATGTTTGCTACATAGAGGGCGCAAGTAGCTATAAGTAGTGCAGTGGGCCTTTAAAGAACCTCTTTGATACTCACATGATCATTTAGGAAGCCAATGGTAAGAACATTCTTTGCCTGTGGCATGCCGTCTGCCATTGTTAGATCACCCAGTGTATCTCCTAGAAGGATGACATTGGTTCTGTGTTTGTGACGCTCAAAGTATTCTGGATGATGGACCGCGACCTCGTGCTTGTTGTACGTGTGGATCATTTCACCTTTGAACCCTACTAGGTTGTCCTGGAGATGAAGGGAATAATGGAATTATTATTACATTTAATAACAACAGCAGCAGCAGCAAAAACAATAGCAACAACAATGATTTTTTTGTTAACCCCCCCCCCCCCCCCCCCCCGGGCTGGTCATGGGCATCAATGCTGTTTTTTCTGAGGGCCCTGCAATTATCATTACCCCAGCAATAGCCAGGTGCCCATTTACAGAACACCTGGGAAGAGAGCGGCAAATGTGGATTGTCTTGCCAAATGACGTTTAAGTCCTGGGTTGGGATTCGAACCCTCAACCCTTTAATTGAAAATGAAATGAATGAACAACTACCTCTACAAATAAATCTGACAGTGCACATCTTTTTTGCTGGGAGAGGATCCCTTATTTAAGAAAGTATCACAGTGACACATATTTCCATCTGTCATACATGTGTACATATAAACCGGTATAAAGTTCTCTGACCTTTACAGGAATTAATGAGTGCTGCATGTTATTCAAACACCCACAGAATCTGTACTTGCCGTTTCTTATATTGTACATGACGTATAAACAAAATATTTTTTGATGCAAATCAAAACATCAATAACTAGATGGAACTTCGACTGCGCGCAGTCGAAAATGATGCCTCCGTCATAGAGCAAGTTTACAAACCAAAAAGCAATTTCTCATATACATATATGACCCTTTGATCTTTGACCTCATGACCCTAAAATGTACTCAGTTCATTGGCTCTGCAAGATGTCCTGAGTTAAATAGTAATCCATCTGTCAGTTCTAATGAGAATGCGTTCACAAGCTATTTTTGCATACATAATGAGCCCATGACATTTGACCTTTGACCTCATGACCCAAGAATCTACTCAGTTCATTGGCTCTGCAAGATACATACATGATCTAAGTTTGGCAGGAATCCATCAATCTGTTTCAATGATAATGCGATCACAAGCTATTTTTTGCATACATAATGAGCCCTGTGACCTTTGACCTTTGACCTCGTGACCCCAAAATCTAATCAGTTCATCGGCTCGGCAAGATACATACATGACCAAAGTTTGGCAGGAATCCATCAATCGGTTCTTCAGATAACGCGATCACGAGCCGTTTTTGCATACATAATGAGCCCTGTGACCTTTGACCTAGTGACCCCAAAATCTAATCAGTTCATCGGCTCTGCAAGATACATACATGACCAATGTTTGGCAGGAATCCATCAATCGGTTCTTGAGATAACGCGATCACGAGCTGTTTTTGCATACATAATGAGCCCTGTGACCTTTGACCTCGTGACCTCAAAATCTAATCAGTTCATCGGCTTTGCAAGATACATACATGACCAAAGTTTGGCAGGAATCCATCAATCGGTTCTTCAGATAACGCGATCACGAGAACGGGACGTACGGACGGACGGACGTACGTACGGACGTACGGACGGACGGACAACCCGAAAACATAATGCCTCCGGCTACTTCGTAACGGAGGCATAATTAAATCACTGATAGAATAGTATTTTCTAAGTTCAGAAATAGGATTTGGCAGTTTGAAGAAGTCCTGACAAATTAATAATAGGACCATTTAGTTCTATTGACACCAGGGGAAAATAATGTATCAAAACATCTGTCCCATTTAATTTCCTTTTTTTAAGTTGCTTGACATTGAATTAGAGTTACGAAATATCATAGAGTGTACTTTGTACCCAAACAAACTCTTGCAACATAGTTTGGGAATTCCCACTATGCATGTGCAACATAACAGACCAACAAGACATTACTTTGTCTAAATTTAGAAGGCCCTAGAGATTTAAATCTGTCATGACTCAAACTCAACGTACATGTATAATGGATAACTGAGTACACAAGACTCAAACAATGAAATATATGCAAACAAATTATGAACAATGACAAGAGAGCGTTTGTCAATTGAACCTTACAATAATAATATTTTAATGATTAAGTGATAAAACATGTTGTTTGAAATCTGTTTTAAGAATGAAATGGAAATGAAGTAAGAAGTGAAACTAAACTTCAAAATAGTGTAAGCAAAGTAATTACACCAAATAAACACTTATTATATATGATCATCTCTGTTCAAGTTCTCATGAACGATCAATGGTTTTTATGAGAGGCTCCTTCTCCCTCTATGATTGATATGATGGCTGATTACGATTGGCCAATTCTTGGCTTCATCTGCATCATCATGTTTTAGGACATGCACAGTCTCAGAATTGGTGAGAATATCTAGCCAGGTTTTGTTCCTGTGGTCATGTATTCTAAACAAGTCTACTGCAGCTTCCCTCGACTTGGGATGGGTGGCGATGGATAGAACGCTTTGTTCCTGGGAACTATCCTTCTCAGCTCAGTGCAGAGACTGCCAGGACATCTCGTGGTTCATTACTTCTTTTAATTAAAAAAAAAAATCTTTTCAGATAAAACCATGATGAACAGTGTTTTGTGATTCTTGGGTGTGGCCCAGAGTAGGCACTACTAAACAGAAATGTGACATTGCTATTGTGTGTCACATTCCGGTGCCACTACAGACTCTGCATAACATACAGCTTTGTACAGAAAGTGAGTGTCTTTTGTCCATTAGCCCTTCCTAGGCCTTGGTTCTATTGTAACCCACTGGTGGAAAGGTTCTCAATAGAGTATTGTCAAGACTTAATCTTAGCTGGGATTACAGTCCTATGTATAAAGTAGTCATTACTAAACATGTGGGTTTGTAATAGGGCAAAATTCAGTGAAAATTAACACGTACAGAGATGGGGGGGGGGGGAGGGGTGTGTGGTGGGGAGGTGGAGAGTAGATTCAGGCCACTCGTTTAAGTTTTTTTTACGGAATGAGGAGTCAAAATATAACTTCATTCTTAGTCAGCATGTACTTTATTCAATGCGCTGTGAGTATCAACTACCATAAATAAATTTGAAAAAGCAATAGCCCCAAGCAGAATATGACATCCGAAATAATAAGCAACATAGTGCAATGATGCTGGATAACGAGAACATGCTCCTGGGGCCTGTTTCACAAAGCCTTTTTTCAATGACAAATGACAAAAATTAGTGACAAATCTGCTGATAACCAATAAGCAAGGATTTTAGTAGCTTATAACAAAAACTGTCATTTGTCACTGATGACAAGTTTTGTGAAACATCCCCCAGATATCTTCCTGTCCTTCCCAATTTTGCTTACCTGTTCGTCAAAGTCCATGAAATTTGAAACAATCTGCATATTTGGAAAGAACTTTGAGAACTGAGTAATTGCTTCGGCCAGAACATCCCCAATTCCTGCAGAGAATACAAGGCAAGGTACATCGGCGTCATTAAGCTGCTTGAAGAGCTTGGTGCTGCCTTCCCGAAGCACCATGCCTGATTTGGCAATCATTTCCTTCAGGTCTGCTCGCTTGAGGCCAGCATCCACTAGCAGATTATGTGCACTTGTCCACCTAAAATGAGAAAAGATAAACACATATCACAATCACATTCAGGGGGTGTTTCACAAAGATCCTAAGATGAACTTATCTTTAAGTTGGACTTAAAAATTATGGAAAGCTGTTAGCATCTATGAAAATATTTTGTAAAAGTTATTTTAAAATGCATAAAATGTTGATTCAAATCATGTTCTTGATGTGGAATTTATAAAAAACCTAAAATACTTGAATTTTCACTTTTGAATATATTTTATTTTAAGGCTACAAATGGTTCTCCATAATATTTAAGTCCAACTTAGAGTTAAGTTTGACTTGGGATCTTTGTGAAATGCCCCCCAGGTCATGGATCCCTTTTGTGTCAACAAGCTAGTTCATGAGAAATCTTTCAAGAGTCAAATTTAGAGTTTCAATCTTTATTTGTTCGTCCATTGTTGATATTGGTGAACACCTTTCCCTTCAAACGTCTTGCAAGACTTGTCATTGTTGGTACAAGACATGTCAATCTCTCTCCTACCACTATTTATCAGGTACAGTCAAACCTGCTTCAGTGACCACAGAGACCACATTTTGTGTAACCCTTGAAAATGGTTTCTCATTGGAACATGTACTATAGGAACCTGTCTACAAAAACCAATTTTTGTGTTTCCCTTGGGCGGTGGCTACAGACAGTGGCTTTAATAGTAAATAACTACATTGTTTGTAAATCATTCATACAATTAGGAGACATACAAGATCAATGGTCGAGTTGTATGTGGTATTGATCCCCCCCCCCCCCCCCCCACCCCCCACCCTGTAATCTGTGTGCTGGTCTTACTTACCACTCTACCATCAGGTTATATTTCTCATCAAGAGAAATATTATTAGAAAACTCAAGAGGTAAGTATTTAGCTCGTAGTTTGTTTGCTTGATCCCTGTAGCTTTCTGGCAGAGCTGGGCAATCATCTAAGACACCTGCATGCAAAAAACGACCATGCACGAAAATTAAACATCTCTGGCATAAACAAATCATTCAATGGCTGTTTCTGGATATGAATAAAACATCAATCAGGCCTAAAAACAAAAGATGTTGTATTACCCTTAGCGACCGACCCTATTAAAGCATTCAAATCTGAGAAATATCAGCCAAAAGAGGGAGTAAAAAAAAAAATGTTTTGGCATCTAAAGGGGACTTTTTGAGGCCTTATCTCCATGTATTACATAATTATAATTCTGATACCACTGACAGAAATATATGAAAGGAAATTCCCCTAGTCAACTAAAGCGACCCTTCTAAAGGAAGTTCAATTGACATGATCCATCCATTGTTGACTATTACATAATGCAAGGAAGAACAATTAGTCTAATCTGAGAAGATTAAAGCCCTATTCAGACATGACTTTATTAACCACCTCAATGAACTACTTTGGTATAAACCCAGTGCCAGTGATGTCAATTCATACCAGCTTTTTGTACACATGATAATTACTCGGGGATATTTAGCAAAATAAAGGGGTCATAGGCTGCTGGGAGCCGGAGCGATAGTTACTCATGTAAAGTACTTTAACAGTGTTAACATCCTTCCGACTCTTGGCACAATACCATGTTTGTCTACATTTTACATTGTTTTATATGTACAGTTGTAACACTAAAGCCTCTTTCACACTGGATCTGCATAGAGTTGCATAGTGTGGCATACCGACTACACCAAAATAAGGCTGCGTATTCATGAACAAAATGTTGCTTCGGCGTAGTCCCTGCGTAGATTATGCGTACAATGGCATATGGTTTCATACCCTGTGCATAGGCACCGCGTACCTACGGCGTACGGTTGTTTACTGTGTGCGCAAGATTTTACTGCTTTGTTGGACTGGCGTAGGGTAGCGTACTATTGGGTAGGCTTGGCGTACTGTAGCGTAGTGTTGCGAAGACTTGCGTACACATTGCATGCTTTCTGCGTCTAGTTTCTACTTCAAAAGTACGCCAACAAAATTAAACATTTTTAATAATTTGCATCCCTTGGCGTATTACGTAGGCTAGTGTACGCTTGGCGTAGTCGGTACGCAACACTACGCATGGCCCGGTGTGAAAGGGCTTAATGGAAAACATATTTTTCAAGAAAATGAATGCCAGAAACCCCCCCCCTCCCCCACTTATACTTCTCAATTAGACCGCTTAAACAATGGGGGGTCAAGTTCTACTCACCATGGCATGTGGGTACCTTCCTGCCTTCAAACATGAACCTTGTTATCGTCCTGTCAAAGTCTGACACAACCTAAACAATGGAAGACAACCAGAGAAAGTACATATTTGCATTTGTACACAATGATCGACCCCATGGACCAAATGTCCACAGATCTTTTATAGTGATACTGAGGTGATTAAATTTTTGCCCTAACATAATTATTGTTGGCCATCTCATGGTCAACTTGCCAACAGTACATGCACATTACCCAATACCTAATTCCCACTTCGCAGACAGAGGACTCGATGCGAGAAACCATCAGCGCAGCTCGGGAAGCATACTGTTACAGCTGACCTGAGATGGCCCTTGGGGGGAGGGGGGGGGGGGGGAGGGGGTTTGCGGTAGTGCTTCTAGTTCAGTATAGCTTTGAGCAAGGAGACTAGGAGAGGTCCCACTTATGTGCATTTTAGAATTATCTATTACCGGTATCATCCAAAAGTGAAGGTGCTTCATTAATAGTGTTTGTATCTTCTTTTGAAAAGAAGACTGTATTCAAGAAGTGCACAGGTGGTGGAAACATGAATCATAATTACATACATTAACTTCAAAGGGTACCAAAAACCTAAAACAATCATATGTGTACAGCTGGAATAGTGGAATGAACAGAATCCAATTTTTATTTTTGTTTTGAATGAATAAACTTTACATGGGTAATGTCTATGCCTTTCTTTTGACACAGTCTTTTGATTATTGCAGATAAACAACAGTGAATTAGCTATAGATTTTTTTTTAATCAACATGTAAAATAAACCCTTAGAACCATGCACATTCTCAAAGACGCAGTACAATTTAAAGATACCAGTATATTGTTAAACTAATCATGCATTAGGCAATGTCATATTTCCTAATTTGAGGAGCTATTACACCCATTGTATGCACCTAAATTAGGTTAAAGGTCCAAAAAATCAAGATATGCACTCTACCTGTAGGTTGTCATGCCCATCTTTGATGAGCTCTGTGACAATCCTTTCTACTCTCTCAGGATCTCGTATATGAACATGCTTCATCTGGAATTCTTTGATCTAAAATAAACACAAACAAAAAATAAATGAATAATCAGTATTTGGGTATCCTGTACACAAAATGAAGGATGGGTCGTAAACAGGGGGGATTGAAAGGAGAGGGGAAAGGAGAGGGGAAAGAAGAGGTGGAGGGAGAGGGGAAAAGAGAGGGGAAAGGAAAGGGAAGCAGAAAGGGGATTGAAAGGAGAGGGGGGAAGGGGAGGGAGAGGGGAAAGGGAGAGGAGAGGAAAGAGGAGGGGAAGGGAGGGGGGGTATGGATCAAGAGAGAGAGAGAGAGACAGAGAAAGAGGGAAGGGTATATACTTGATGTCCCCAGATTGGCAGAAAAAGGGAAAGAGAAAGGAGAGTGAAAAGAGAAAATGAAAAGAAGATAACAAAATCATACAACCCTTTCCCAACTCCCTCCCCTCACTTTATGCTCCACCCAGGACATCATTGCCTCATAATGCCTAGATTTATACTGAGCATCTCTACAAAATAAAGTGATCATGTGCAAATATATTAAATGTAATGTCTCAAGATGACAAGTGATCCATTCTTTTGATCCTACATGGAATGGGTATAGCCCAAAAGAACAGTCAATATCTTTTATCCACCCCCTCCCCCTCTCTCTCCTCCCCCATCATGTCCCAGATTTGGCTCTCTCTGCAACAGTCTCTTTCTCATTATCAAATCTCTTCTTTGTTTCCTTCCATCTTCTATAAAATACAAACATTTCAAAACTCTTATCTTTCACTTTTGCATAAGTAAAGTACTTTACAAATATATTCATCATCATTGTTTTCCCCCTTAGTAAATGAGATCATAATTTGACAATGTATTGTTATGCCCCATGCTGCATTTTGTAAAGTTAATAAACAATATAAAAATATATTGATTCCATAATGGGACTTAAACATATGCTGCATGCAAGTACAAAATAAAGAGATGTTGTACACATATTTTTTCTAGATAATGAACCTTTTATTGGCAATGTCAGTGTCGTATTTAACATATTGCAATACACCACAAAAGAAGAAAAAACAAGTTATGCTGCATATTTGTACACATCCACTGTTCCACAATCTTTTTCAATGTGCAATGAATAGATTTATCATTTATCATTCAAAGTATTTCAAACATAGCAGATAATGCTGTGGGGAATTCCAGGTTAAATGCCAATCAAGTACAGTACTCGATCATGCTGCTACGGGTATGATGCAATCAAAGATGTGCCGATATAAACACATACTGGATATTGCGCAATACAGTTCCAAATATAGGACATTCAATTCCTTCCCCTCAAGTGGAACGGGAACAACAAACTCCTCAAAAAAATCAGCAATTCATGTTTGAACATGTATTGATATCTCTATTGTTACTATATTATCATACTTGAATTCTGTGTCATTGAAAAGCCTGTTTATTTCCCTCTACAATTAGGCCCTATTTTTTATGGCAATCTAAACAAGGAATGTGCAGTACACCCTTACAATTACGCCCTATTTTTGATGATTTAATCATGGAATGTGCAGTATACATGAATATGGGGAAAAGTAAAAAGTGAAATGTTGCAAAATGCATTGTTATTGTTATGTTGTCAACAGTGAAATCCAAATTGAAGTATGACAATAGTAATACATGTAGTATAACAAGAGAGATCAACACTCAAACTTAAATTGCAAAACCACCATAAGTCTAGGTCCTTGGACATCCCATAGATACACATTTTAATTCTGTAACACACATTTCAATGGGATGCCTACAGGTTGTACAAAGGTTAGACTAATGACTGTTTTGAGAAACAGCCCCCTGTACTCCAACCAATGTTGCATTGTTTGGAGTCAATGACCTTTATCACCTTGAGGTCAAATGAAACATGTTACCCTTTCCTTGACCTAAACATGTTTGTATTTAAATGATCATACAAAGACAGGATATACTTAGAGGAAGTTTGATTTGGCATTTTTTAAACAATGGTTATAAACCCTGATTGCATGTACTATTAAATGTTCAGGGGCTTATAATGGGGGTATAGCCTTCAGTGTACCAATCACCAATGTTCACATGTTTTGCTCTTGACATAATGGGTTCCATGTCACTATACTGTATTTAAAATATAAGCTTCAAATATTACTTCTGCAAAGGGAAACATTGCAATTTCAATACACTCCCAGACTCCCAGTGAACCTTAAAATGTCCAATTGAGTAGACTCGTTAATGCATGCGTTCACATTCCCATAGAAAACTGCACGCACGGAGTTGGACGTGGGTTTCATGCGAGGCAGGGGTTTTATGTTATCCTTTATTTTCTTCATACTCCTTATCCATTGACCAATAGAATGCCATGAAAGTATTTGGAGGTTGATTTTAAAAATTGTAACATTAATTATTATTTATTAGGTGATTGGTTCAATTTAACACTTTGGTACCGGTACTGTATGTGGATTCTGCCATTATGTTGTACACAAGAATAATCCATAGGGATGGTTTTATGATACATGCTTTGATGACAATTGCTCCAAGGTAAATTTCAAACACATTTACCAAATTCCTACAGTGAACTCTGGACTCAACATTATATTTAACTCCACCAACCTTAAAGGTACTATGTCCCATTTGCAGGCCAAAAATATGAAAAAGTTCAATTCCAACTGCATTTGAAAGATAATACTAATTTAGAACTTCCCTAAAAAAGGTGGGGCTTACAAATGTCTTCAAGTGGGAAAATAACGACTATTAGTTGTCAAATCGACTTTAGGGCTATAGAGCCCAAAAGTAATAGTCTTGATTTTCAGACAATTGTACCGAATGGTCATACGTTTTATGCTGCGCAAAGATTCAATCAGTTTAATCTTGGCCATCACAAGAAGTGGGTTATTGATTTAGACAAATGATCATGTACCCCTTACAACTCTTTTCATATACGTTATTACCAAAGAAGAAAAAAAGCCAGTCAGTCACTCAATAGTGTCTGACAGTGAAGTCTAGCAAGTAAACGGGTTTCCTTGCATAATTTGAATATGAGGACACTGCTAACGTTTACATTTCACAGATAAGACATACATGACATATTCATAATTCCTGCAAAGTTCTACAGCATTTGAGGTTGACTGCAAAAGGGACGTAGTACCTTTAAACTTAAGCTAGAACCCCATTGAGGTAATAATTAAAGCTACATGTACACACTTAGATGTGAATTTCACACTGATCTAAGATCAATTACATCTCACACTGAATTAATGATAGATTTTTTATTCCTCGAAGCAATCCAAGCCCATAGCAATATATTTATTATTACGTTTCTTTTACATTTTAATGCATGATATCTATGATCATTCATGCTGCAATCTGCAAATTCAAAGGTGCATAAATGTACAGCATAGCTGCAACTCTATTTTTTAAATCTTTATTCAGCCTTGAATTTCAAGCAATTGATTTGCATTTAATAAATAAACACTCATGTGGACTCATTATTTTGAACTCTTTTGTTTGTGTATAATTTGGTCTGACTTTGTATTTTGAGACTGTAATATTCTGAAACTGAAACGATTCATTGAATAGTTTTCTAGCCTTTCAATCAGATTTAGTCTAAAGTTTTATCAATATTTTGCTGTAAATTTGATTATACATGCAATAGACCTCTACAAAGTTGAGTAGAATGTGAGAAATATCAATACATTATATACATGTACATGTATGCAATATTGCAGATGTGGATCATTACTGATCAAACTAAGTTTCTTTTTCAATCATGACACTTGTAAATTTGTTGTGTTTAATAATAATCAAGCAAATTAATATATATAAAAAGATCTAACATAAACCACCAGCAAGTTATCTACACAAATTTGGGTTAATTTATCAAAGGTATCATTCATGACGTTAGGCCAAGCCCAAACCTGGGTGACTCAAGACTAAAGCCAAGGCAAAGCAAAGCTACACAGGTCCACAAGGTGACAAGCTACATGTATGAATACTCTTTCGTCCTTTGGACGGTGACATAACTTAAAGGTCGGTCCCCAGACGTAAATAATCATATCTGATCGATATCACATTAACAACGATTAATCCATGTTGTATCGTCGATTCAACATGGCGAAGAGAAAGTACGCATGGGCGGTAGCGGCGTAGCAATATGAATATTCATGAGATAGAGCGCCATTTGCTTGAAATTGCTGAATATGCACGAGGCTGGGAAGGGCTCTTTTTCTTTCATTCATGCATATTCAGCAATTTCGAGTGAACGGGGCTCTATAGCATGAATTTTCATTATATTTGCTGCCCCGTTACCGCGCAAGCGTACTTTCTCTTCGCCATGTTGAATCAACGATACAACATGGATGAATCATTGGGTAAGGACAAAGAATCCCCCTTTTTGCCATCAAAGACTTCTTCAAATTGTAATCTGGCACCCTCGCTATGTGAAGGACGAAAAAATCATAGAGAAAGTACAAAAATGGTACCAGAGAAAAAACACCCAAAGCTACCATGAGAGATTTGAGAGTTTGAAGCTTCCCTCGCATAGCCACCGCCGCCACGGAGACATGATTCAGGTGTTCAAGTTGATGCAGAACATTGACAGGTTGGACTCTACCCAATTCTTCACACCTGCAATTAATTCAACAACGAGAGGGCATGCTTTCAAACTGACCAAACCCAGGTGCAACACCAAACTCAGGCAAGACTCATTTAGCCACAGGGTCCTCAACGACTGGAATTCCCTCCCTGAGTTGGTAGTATCTGCAACCTCGGTAAACAGCTTTAAAGCCAGACTTGACAAACACTGGAAGAAGGAGCAATATCATCCACCCTTGTCCCAGTTGACACTCCCAATTATGACAATCCTGATATGATCCAGCAAGCAAGATACAGATGTAAAATGACTATGGTGCAAGACCCGGAAGCTGGGACATCCCCCCCCCCCCCCTTGAAGTTAGACCTGGAAGCTTGGCAGCTGGAGACTGCTTTCTTCCAGAAGCTTTGGTATTCAAGGTGTTCAACTGTATTCAAGGTATTCAAGTATTCAATGACAAACATTGTAGATCTAGACTAATTAGACTAGACTAGTATTACCTAGACTAGACCGAAAGCTTCAGTCTCTCTAATCGTCGGTTGTTCCACTGAGACTACGTCTGGCTCCACTAGACCTCCGATTATAGAGACTGAAGTCTGGGGACCTCTTTCTGTGAGGCACTGTACGGAACAAATGGTTCGGTTCGACCGGACCGCGATGAATGAGATATGCAACGAGAATTTCACTCTTTACATCCTCATAACTGCTGCAATTATAACACAAATTAAAAATAACATATAGCTTATTTGACTTACGATAGCTTCCTCATTTAGATCCTAAATTAATGATTAATCCGAGAAAGTCTCGTCGTCAACATTATCCGTCTTGGTTTTAGTTGATGAATATTCATTTTTTCTTTTCGAACGTCCAATAGCTACCGTAGCTACGTACGAGTCGGCCCGGCTTGACCAACGTACTCCCACGAAACGAGTGCTCTGATTGGCCATTGGCTATGTTTTGGTAGGTGGACCCGGAAATATATCGGCCGCCGGGTAATATTTCGAACGTACTGCTTCACAGTTCGGAGATACAAATTGGATAATTCATATAAGTAAGTCCGTAAATTATCCATTTAATATTGAGTTATCAAATTTTGATAACTGTAATTAGGACAAATGACATACCGACCTAATTTACATCTGATTTAGAAATCAGAAAATTAGATCTAAATAAAGAAAATCGGGGAGAAAATGTTTTGACACAAAAAGCTGCCATTGTTGGCTATAGCTACCCCCACGGTATGAGATCTCTGGGTTGCCATCTGTATTGGGGAATGACAACAAATGTCAGTTTTATTAAAGAAATGACCCAAATCAGATGGTTATTGCTGTCTATACCTAGACTAGACCGAAAGCTTCAGTCTCTCTAATCGTCGGTTGTTCCACTGAGACTACGTCTGGCTCCACTAGACCTCCGATTATAGAGACTGAAGTCTGGGGACCTCTTTCTGTGAGGCACTGTACGGAACAAATGGTTCGGTTCGACAGGACCGCGATGAATGAGATATGCAACGAGAATTTCACTCTTTACATCCTCATAACTGCTGCAATTATAACACAAATTAAAAATAACATATATATAGCTTATTTGACTTACGATAGCTTCCTCATTTAGATCCTAAATTAATGATTAATCCGAGAAAGTCTCGTCGTCAACATTATCCGTCTTGGTTTTAGTTGATGAATATTCATTTTTTCTTTTCGAACGTCCAATAGCTACCGTAGCTACGTACGAGTCGGCCCGGCTTGACCAACGTACTCCCACGAAACGAGTGCTCTGATTGGCCATTGGCTATGTTTTGGTAGGTGGACCCGGAAATATATCGGCCGCCGGGTAATATTTCGAACGTACTGCTTCACAGTTCGGAGATACAAATTGGATAATTCATATAAGTAAGTCCGTAAATTATCCATTTAATATTGAGTTATCAAATTTTGATAACTGTAATTAGGACAAAAATGACATACCGACCTAATTTACATCTGATTTAGAAATCAGGAAATTAGATCTAAATAAAGAAAATCGGGGAGAAAATGTCGTGGACGAAAATATGTACATAGCCACCCACGGTACGAGATCTCTGGGTTGCCATCTGTATTGGGGAATGACAACAAATGTCAGTTTTATTAAAGAAATGACCCAAATCAGATGGTTATTGCTGTCTAGATCTATACCTAGACTAGCTCTTCACATTTAGAAAAAGGTGACCCAACCCGCCATGTACAAGCTCTGGAGTTAAGGATCTAAGTAGAATTTAGGCATAAATATTCATTCCTGAATGATCATGATCATGATGATAAACGTCTGTAAACCAAAACAACAACAACAGATCAAGCGCATGCGCAAGGCCAGGGCAACATGAGCAAGGACAGGTAATATTCACATCATGTTTATGTTGAAAACTTAAATTAACGTTAGTCACAAGTCAGTAGAATTATTTTTATTTTTGTAAACAAAACAATTCGCGGCGTTGCCTCCATACACAATTACAACATCAAGGACGCAACACAGCACAGCGGCGCCAGCGGCCACCCTCGGCTACGGTCAATGCCATGTTTACAAGTCGCTGCGCTGAGATGAGCTGAGCTTTAGTTTTAAGTTCAGGGTGATACACATACCATGTAGTTAATGATAGGCTTTTTTGTTTTACTCCTCGACATGTAAACTGCTACAGCTACAGCACTAGCAGCCACCACTCCTCCAGCTAACACCATTTTAACCGTAGATGACCGCCACATTTTGACAGGCTAAAACCAATGCAATGTTGATAATCAGAAGCACTGAAAAGTAGATGTGCACTTGTCCTCTTTCGCCCAGCTTTATTCTTGAACAGCTGATTGATAAATGATATAGCTTAGCTGCGCTGTAATTTCATCATCAACCGACAAAATATATAGCCTTCATTGAACACAAGATGGCGCTATACCAGATCGATCTCATCGATCTCGTATCTGCAACACTGCGATGAAACCAAGAAACAATGATTGGAGGCGGTATAATACTTATATACCGTGAAAATAAATTCAGAAAGCATATATCGCAGGCCGCCGCCAATATTATTGTTTGACAAAAAGATGATAATGATGACTTAATAATGAAACATTTTGAAACATCTAGCAAATAATCTCCGACAGCATTTGAACCTGATTGTTTGAACTAATTTTTTGACCCTGTATAGGCCTATGTGGATTGATTTAATAAGCTCAATAATGATCAGATACAGGCCTTTTGAATGGCCCTCTACTTGGCGCCATCATAGGTAATTCAGGCAATTCAGGTAGCAGAAACAGGCTTAGGAGTTGGATGGGCACATGTTCTCAAAGTGCCCCTCTGTGACTAAAATAAAGTTTATTCATTCATGCATACATGCATTTATTCCAATAATAACAAAACGGTGAGGGGTTATTTTCTTTTTTCTTTCGAATGAGGAAGCGGAATGTAAAAATGAAAAAGTATAATGAAACATCTCTATAGGTACACAATCTGTTGTGAGCAACATAAGCATACATGAAACGAATTTTTGACTACAAAATGGTTTAAACTATAATGTAGGCCTGTATCAATAGTTTTGTTCAATTTATTTATTTATTTAATATGCATGTTCACAATTTCAAAATTCATTGGAATTTACTTCACATGAAAAAAAGAATATAACAAAGACAAGTTGCAACTATTATACACATAGGCGTAGACAGGGGGCACAAGGGGAGCATGCATGCACTGGCGTACTGATGGGGGGGGGAGGGGAAAGTGCCTCCCCCCCCCCAACAAAAACAAAAAAAATATATATATATATATAATATATTAAAAAGTGGTTTATTTTTAATTTGATACCTAACCAGTGATTTACAAATGTAGCTTTCCTCATTTTTTAGTAAATTATACTTTTTGATAAATACTTGGTACATGGTTGTTGTTCCTCCAAAAGATTCCTATAGTGGAATTTAAACTGGAGGTCGTGGTGGCAGAGGGTGGACTTAAGGAGATTTCGGAAGGAGTGCTACTTTAAACTTTGATGAGTCAGTCAGGGATACTAATGTCGGATCAAGGTTATTCCATGCTCTGGTTGTGCGTGGAAAAAATGAGTTTTTATATACATCTAATATGGTTCAATGGTATTTCAAACTGACTTGAGTGCCCGCGTCTGCTTCGAGCTGGTTTAGGTTTAATGTGGGTTCGGGCATCTATGTTCAGCTGGCCATGTAACATTGTGTGAAAACAGCTTAGGCGGTGAGCTTCGCGTCTGTCTTGGAGAGACATAGACTATGTTTGAAAATAACGAATTCCTAAATTTACAGTCAGGCAGGAAATATGCTTAATTAGAGGCATACATGTTTCTGGAGGATCTGTCCCCTGGGCCCCACGCAAATTAGTGTCCTGCCAGTGTCACAAATAAGGTATCATAATATGCTCATCTGACTGTAATTAAACGGCTAAAATCCCTGAGCTTCCGGGGGCTCTCCCCCCTGGACCAAACCAAGGGCCCTAAGACGCCGCCTTAGGCGGGCCCCTGGATGCATATCTGACCATAATTTAATACCGAAAAATCCCTGAACTTCGAGGGCTCCGCCCCCAAAATTCCACGCCATTTAGTGTCCTGACAGTGTCACAAAATAATATGGTATCAAAATATGCTCATCTGACCGTAATTATATAATGATGCCTAAAACCCTTAGCTTCCGGGGGCTCTGCCCCCTAAACTCCACCTAGAGCCTTGAGGCGGGCCCCTGGATGCTCATCTGACGGTAATTAAATGCCTAAAATCCCTGAACTTCAGGGGGCTCCGTCCCCCCGAACCCCACACCATTTAGTGTCCTGACAGTGATAACAAGGTATCAAAATATGCTCATCTGACCGTTACTTAATTGTGGTGGTTATTTTACCTGACTGCCAAGAAAGCATAAATGCTTGTAAGTAAGCAACCAGACGGGCGACGGCTTTAGGTCCTCTCCGAGGGCCTGGTAATGAGGATTAATGCCTTACCAAAGGGCACCGGATTACGAGACCATATCTCTACCAACTGAGCTATCGCGCCTCCTAAAACCCTTGAACTGCCCCCTGGACCCCA
Source organism: Strongylocentrotus droebachiensis (assembly GCA_035222895.1). Lineage (NCBI taxonomy): Eukaryota > Metazoa > Echinodermata > Echinoidea > Camarodonta > Strongylocentrotidae > Strongylocentrotus > Strongylocentrotus droebachiensis. The sequence goes on along the minus strand of JAVYIG010010597.1, from coordinate 8,439 downwards.
CGCCATTTAGTGTCACAAATAAGGTATCAAAATATGTTCATCTGACCGTAATTAAATGCCTAAAACCCCTGAGCTTCCGAGGGCTCTAACCCCCTGGACCCCATGCCATTTAGTGTCATGACAGTGTCACAACATAAGGTATCAAAATATGCTCATCTGACCGTAATTAAAGGCCTAAAACACCTGAGCTTCCGGGTGCTCTGCCCCCTGGACCCCAGTAGGTGCCCCTAAATGCTCATCTGATGGTAATTTAATGCCTAAAACCCCTGAGCTTCTAGGGGCTCCTCCCCCTGGACCCGCATGCGGGGCCTGCATGTAAGAGTGGTTGTGATGCAGATTTTTTTTTCCTGCTTAGTCAATCCTTCACGTCTGGCCCCCCTTCCCTCTATTGAAAAATCCTGGCTACGCCTGTGATTATACAGTTTAAAGAATTAACACACAAATGTGTTGAAACATAAACAAATAGGCCAGAATTCACAAAGGAGGTTTGTCGACAAACCGATGATTATGTGCGTCATAATTATGATGCGTTTTTACAAACAATGATTATGTATTATATTGCGTTTTTTGCAATTTGACTTACACAGTACTGTATTGAATCTCAATTTCATAGTTAAAGAAAAATCATAAGGGCCGCTTTATGTCACATAGGCCGGTAGATCCAAAACCCACAAATAGGACATTTTAAAGACGTTCTCATGAAGTTGTGTTATTATACTCTCACAAATACGAATCCATTAACCATGCATTATGAATTAATAAATGCACCTTTTCAAAAATGTGCTGCTCAAAAATTAAATGTGGCCCAACTGTTATATGCTCGCTCGCTAGAAAATAACTATATCAAACGCTATTACTTATACTGTGAAATACCGTATCAACGTTAAGACTTATACCTCAAATCGACCTGCCCTCAAGCCCAACATATTGATGAGCAGCCTTTGGGGGGAAAACTCCCCTTGGCCAGTCCGTCCATATAGATAGCCTTTATACTGACTGCTGGAAATCGGTCAGGTGAATTAATAAAGATCTGTCAATGAGGAGATCGATGTGTGAACAGAGCAGCGGCAAATATTGGGAATTCGGGTCAGTAAATATTGAACGTCTGTTCAAAAACTTGTTCTACAAAAAAAAACACCCATTCAAATGTCAAAGCTTACGTCAATTATGTTTGTACGGTGATGATATTACATTTTTATAGCTTCTTCTCCTCAACGCCCAACCCCCCCCCCCCTTGTTGCCTAGGCCTTGAAATGGTTCCAGGCATTGAAATATCACATTATATAAATGAATAAATAAATGAATAAATAAATGATGTTGACGACGATGATGATGTCAATGGTTATGATGAAAATGAGGATTATCATGCTGATGAAAATAATAACGATAACGATAACAATAACAATTATTATTAAAATACTACTAAAATTAATGGTGATGAGGATGATGATAATGATGATAATAATGATGTTGATAATAAAATATTAAAATACTACTAAAAAAAAAAATAATAACAATAATGATAATGAAAATAATAATGATGACGACTAAGATGGAGATGATTAATCAGAAGGTTATTTAACAAGTATTGTGACCGATAGCTAGAAAATTTGAAATGAAGGAAGGAATGGTGACGAAATAGGACGCTTTCAAAGTCGACAACAAGCGACATACAATAATGATATTTGTTTGCGCATGATCAAACTGCACGGAATGATCTACCGTATTGTTGGAGACAAGTGGTAGCACGTTTCAGGGCAGGCTACTGCCATATTGACAATACTTCCATAAATATTCAACCCACTTGATGTATGCAATCATTGTCCAGGTTTTGGTTATTTCCAAGAAACCACTGAATTGAATGATGAATTCATAGTTACCATGCAAAACACAGAGCTCTTTAAATATTAGGTTATTTTGTCTAACATTGATTTTTACCAAATTCTATCATAATTATGATTATAATGCATATAATGTTATTCAGGATATTTCGTTACCCCGTTTTGTAATTTTTTCTGAATTATGAACATTTTTTTTATTTTCTAGATAATCCTTCTCATTCGATAGGCCTTTGCTCTTTGTTCGTTCCTCCATTCTCAACTTGTTGCTATACCCATCGGTGGGATAAACTTTAATTTGAAACTTATCTTATACATATATTATATTTCATTGATCTGGGCCCCGTTTCAGAAGAATCTTTTATGAACAACAAGCTAAAATTATCTGTTTTTTCTGGAAATGTAATAATTTATTTTTATGAAAAAATTATGAAAAAGGGCCCTAGCTAAGCCCCGTCTATAAACTGCGATTGATTCAAATTGATCGCAACTTGACATCAATCGCGACAATGGTTTAAAAGAGGTAGGAAATTTGCGATTGATTGGGGGACTTGCATGCGATGAGTGCGTCGCAACTCTTTATAAGACGGGGCACTGGGTAATCTTGATATAGGTGGTATGGGGAGAAAGAGGGGGGTCCAATCTTTTGGCTTCGTCTGTGGGAATTATTTTCTTAAAGGATCTTTTTGCTGAGAAAAAGAAAATGACCTTCAGTGGTATAAAACTTTAAAACCGATGAAACGCCCGAACCCCATTCGAAGGTCGCAAAACTTTAATATACTTTTAAAAAATAAAGAGAATCTCACATGCCGCTCTGACAATGACGGGATAGAATTCAATTTGATCAATATACTTATGATTGATTAGACGATTAATTCTAAATTAGGAAATGGTGCACAGATGGGCTATATTATTTGAGGGATTTCCGCATGATGGTTATAGCGTATACACTCTTTCTGAAATATCGATTCATCCTACAGCTGTTGTTCTTTGGACTAATTGAGCCTGTAAAATATCACAGGTAATTGTTTCATAGATGGATGATATAATAATATATTTTCTTATTGAATTGAAGATTCACAGTCATATGCGTCACCATTAATATGGGCATTTTTTTTTTTTTTTGTTTGGGGGGGGGGGGGAGGGTCAAAGTTTGGTCAAAGGGTACTTTGATGTTTTTGGAAGGTTCTGACACATCTTTTCAGATGAATAAAAAGACTGAATTGTTATGATTATCCGATGAACACAACACCTTTTTTCTTCTTACAATCCCCTCCCCCTCTTTCATGGCTTTGAGGGGAAATCTGAATAGGCGAAATAATTTGATAAAATTTATAGCTCCATTTTCTTGTTCAATATATTATTGGCTGCATCTGTCACAGGATTTTAAAAAGGGTAAAGGATAATCTACAATTAGAAACTCATATAAGAAATTAAATATGAGGCGGCAATCGAGGGAAAAGAAACAACCATGATAAAAATATATTTAATGCATGCATAAATTTTTCACGAATAAATCGAGAAGCTTACAGTAAAATGTAAGAAAACATGGGTAAAAAGTGAAAGGTAGAGTAGACTAGTTCTCAACAGTCCCCATTGACGCCGAGTTTAAGGTCATGACCACATGTCATTACCATTTCGCTGTCTCCCAAATGAATTCATGTTCAAACGCAAACAAATATGCATAACTCATCATCGAGGAGCAGCAAAATTGCAGTCCTGCTGACGTTTCATTCTGCAAACTCCAGATCCGGATAAATATACAGGTGTCAGTAATATATATGTATAAAATTGGGGCGGTTCAAGCAAAATGATTTAAAGGGGCTTTAGGGATTTGTTATGCATTCATTTTCTACATGTTCCTTATTTAGATTTATTTATTAACAAGAATGGGAGAGATCTTATTATTATTACTATCATTTTTTTTTTTTTTTTTTTTTTGGGGGGGGGGGGAGGAAGGAGGAGAAGGGGCTTGAGCCCCCAACCCCTTCTAGAACCGTTACTGAATTGGAGTTGTACATATCTCAGAGCCGACGGAAGACGGGCTCTATTTCGACCAAATGAATTTCTTTTCTATACCTGCATCTGTTTTCATGTTTGACGAAGTTTGACTAAGTCCGCCCCACCCTCCCTCACGCGGCAGAAACAATATTTTAATAGAGATACTTCGACTTTTCGGAGTACAGGGAACCTCATTTTATGTGGTTTTAAGAGTTATGTGGCCATTTTAAATGACACTTATTTTCAATATAAGACGATCATCCTAAAACAAACATTCAAAGTCATGTCAGTTCATTGCTGATAATTATTGTCAACTCAACGAATTTCTATTAACGTTGTTGGCTGCAGCCGTGCCAATAATTCTTCCGTCCACATTTCGGATTTGATACTTGACCTTTACGTCTGCATATCAAGGGTAGAATGACAATCATTGAGAGTTATTTTTGTGGGGGGGGGGGGGGGGGTGGGTAGGTCTGAGTAGTGCACCGATATGAAGGTCTATCAGCTACTTTTTTTTCTCTACAGTTGCTTGCCCTTTGCTTTGGTATCGTCTGCGCTGCTGTGAAGCTCCCCTGAGAGGAAAAAAAGAATGTTGTCTGGTTGGTTTCTTACTCCGCCCACGCACTTGTCTGCTCTCAATTCGTAAAATACAACTGTCTGTCTGTTAAAAACTCGCAGAATAACAGACCATTCGTATTATTCTCCGAATGGGATGTCATTTGGTCTAAGTTGCTACATCAGAAAACCACTATTCCTGGATTTCCTTAGCGACGTCTTCCGGAGGGAAACAAAATCAACGTTCTTTATCATCAAGGTAGGTTAAAGTGTAATTATTTGTTTTTAGTGGAAGTCTTTTTTTGTGGCAAATGTCTTTTCTATAAATATGTTTCCTTTCCTTTTATGTCGTTCTTGTGTCTGACTTTCTGCTCTTCACACTCTACCACTCCCACGTCTCTCTCTCTCTCTCTCTCTCCCCCCCCTCTCTCTCTCTCTCTCATCCTATCTCTGTCATCCTTATCTCTCATATCTGTTTCTTTCTCATCATTATTGACCCCTGTTGTTTTTAATAAACGATTAATTGTGGTTTTATCAGTTATGTTTTTATTTCCATATTGCTTGAAGAACTTGTCAATGTTGTGCGAAATGTATTATGCTCTGTTAATTTTGCATGAAATATGAATAAAATCAATATTTTCGGCAGTCAATAACTGTATGCGCAGAAGGGGGGGGGGGAGGGGTATACAAACTACTACAATGAGCAAGGGGATGTGGGGCCACCACCTCCTCCATCGTGGCTGAATGCAAAGTTTCTTCTGCAACACCGCTAATATTATTTTTCGGCAAAATGTGTATTTCTACTTTTTGTTTTATCAGTTATGTTTTTATTTCCATGTTGGGAAAGGGCCCTACAATTATTATTATTATTATACGTTGGACAAACGTATCTGGATAAAATACCTTGTCCAAGGATGTAAGCACTGATCGAGGATCAAACCTAAGATCTCTCACGATAATTATGACAAGATGCCATTGTAAATTGACGGCTGACTATGTGAATATATTTCAAACTGTGATGATCATAAACAACGGTTATAGTTCGCTTCCGTGCTTTGTTTTGAATAAAGATTTCCAAATTGGATGAATCGTTAGAGATTTTGTTAACGTTTTCCCTTGAAGCGTGTTGTGGTTCAGTGGATAAAAATGATTTCATTGACATTGAAGGCAATGCATGATTCTGCCCTCCAGCTCTCCATTTCAGATAATAATGCTGACCCCTAATAATCCTCGAACGAATTTGCGATCGGCAGGTCAAAATCTGATTGAGAGTCCTCGAACACGTTCTCTGCTGGACGATAGATCATTCACTGCGTCTGCACCTATGTTGAGGAGCAGTCTTCCTCAGTATTTTCGCTCTTGTAACCTGCTATCAATTTCAAAACCCAACTAAAGACATGGCTATTCCACATTGCTTATAGTTATACAAAACAACTTCCCAAGTCGTTCTAAGGGGAAAATCATAGATGGCATAATTATGTTTACAGTCTTATCAGCGCCCTTGATTACAGCAGCTGGGAGGGGCGTCCGAGCGTTTCATAAAGGAAGGGGGGGGGGGCAACTTAAAGGGCACTTTCTGGTAAAAAGGGTAACCTCAAAGCGGAAAAATACAATTTTAAATGTTGTTTCATGTTTACCCTGAATTGTAATTAATATATTATCAGGGATGAATTTTGATTTTTTTTTTCTCTGTACGTGGTCCAGAATACTGCTTCCCCACAATAATTTGCGGTTGTGGTGGTCTAAATATTCATTTGCAAGCGAGTGAAGCGAGCCAGCAATTTGTTGAGATTTATGCGGCCACATTGCGATTGATTAGTTCTCATTAGTAGATGAAAAAACCCGATCTTGACGTGTTTTAAGCACACACAATCTCATTGTGAAAGAATAAATAGGACCTTCAATATGCTACTTAATGAGATAAACTATAAATGCGAGCGAGTGTAGCGAGAGACTTTTGGAGGAAATTTGCTCTCATTCGCTATGAATTTGGGGCACACGTTAGAGTGCTTTGAGAAATGTATTGTTTCTGGGGAGATGAGGGGTAAATGTAGAAATAAAGATAATATAATAAGGCATTCATTAAAAAAGGGGGCACTTATCAAAATGAAGAAGTCATTAATTTAAAGGGGCGCGTGTTAAAGCAAAAGGGGCAATAATTAAAAATGGGATACAGGCATTTAGTACAAAATAAAAGGGGCGCTTGTCAAAGTAAAAGGGGCACCTATCAGATGAGACAAGGGGCACTTATCAGATGTAAAAAGGGGGACACTAATTTATAAAGAAAAATGGGCACTTATCTGATATAAAAAGGGGCATTTTTCCTACGTAAAAAGAGGCATTTTTGGGGTACTTGAACGAGTATGAGGAAGACGCTGTGCCCCCGCCCCCGCCCCGCCCCAGCCCCGCCCCCAGAGCGCCGCCTTTGGCAGCAATATATTGGCGCTCCACAAACTCCTGGATTGGATTGGATTGTGCTCTATAAAGCATTATTATTATTATTGCTTTCATTATTGTTAATGGTAATATTAGGCCTATAGGCCTATTATCACTATCATTATTATTGTTATGATTATAATTATCATTATCATAATTAATATTATTATTATTATAATTATAATTATTATTATTATTATTATTATTATTATTATTATTATTTATTATTATTATCATAATTATTATTATCACCATCATCATCACATCATCATCGTCATCAATAACATCATCATTAGATAATTGTAGTTGTTGACGATTTCGTCATCAGCTAGTACAATATTGTATTGGACAACTAATTGCCATTTCTGCGTTAACAATTCATTTACAATTCCACAAGACTTTTACATTACATTAGCCAAAAGCAGTTCCACCGATTATTGGCATCGAAATAACCAAGGTACTAATAGTAATAGCAACAAGGAGATAAATATTTCTATATGTGTTATCTCTACACCTGGGTCGAAAACAACATCTGATTATAAAAGAGATTTGAACTCTTAAAAGAGGCAAGTGAATGAACCACTGTACCGCCACAGCAATACACTCAACCTGTATTTAAAGAATAAAGGTCAGAGTTCGTTATTTGATTATGATAAATCTAAATACAATGACAATTGATGAAAGATATCATTGCATTACAGATACGGAATACACGAAAACAATCCCTACATCAATGAGGGGGGGGGGGGGGGGAGGCGGCAACGGCTTCGATCTTCGATCAGTTTGGTCACAAAGCAACAAGATCAATGATCAAATAAGGCAAATATTTTTTAAATCGAATCATTGCAGCGGGAGGATTTATAGGAAAGTTTAGGGAACGTGCTTTATAGGCATGACTGGTTGGGAAAAACTTAGATGTAGGCCAAAATTATAAATAATTTATGAGTAGAAATAAATAGCAACTAGACAAAAATCGTGCTGTTGTGTATTATCATGTAAATTATATTGACTCCTTATTTTCTTGCCTGCTTGCCCGTTCTTTTGTTTCGTGAGGGGGGGGGGGGGGGGGGTTATTAGCCAATATAAAAAAATGACGACTAATTTAAACCTGTCGGCCCTTATTGATATTGATTGACTTGATTTGGTTCTTTAAATATTCATTTATTCAAATTAGTATAGTAAGTTTAAAGTTAGTTAGATAGTTAATCATTTTGTTAGCTGGTCAGTTATGTATTTATTTAGTTAGTTGGTTGGTTAGTTAGTTGGTTAGTTAGTTATTAATTTATATATATTTATATATAATATCTTCCTATTATACCTACCTACCTACATCTCCAAGGTCTGACACCCCACCCACCCCTCCCCCACCCTCCACCCCCTCCCCCACACACCACTGACACCCACCCTCTGACCCCCACCCCCACACACACAAATTGTTTTGTGAAGCTTCCAATACCAGGGTCTCAGGGTCTCACATACAGCCAAGATACGAGACAACGAATAACACACGGGTTTAACCCTGCGAAACTTTTTGTCTTCTTGGGTCAGTTGAATTGTGGAGTACATCTCTCAATGTCACCTTGATCTCTTATGCAAATGAAACCAGAAG